>JAHFWJ010000737.1:0-14706 GCA_028555115.1 Himalopsyche japonica | reverse complement strand
ATGTTTTTATGTCATAACTTCCCTGAAATTAATCAGAACGCCTCGAAATAAAGTTTATTTTCTTTGGCATAATTCCTCACAGTTTGACATGCAACACTTGGTATTTTAAGTCAGGAATAGCCAACTCGTACTTTTCACGCACGTACAAAAGTCAAAAAGTTTTTCCGTCACAACTTCCTTCAAATACATCATAACGCCCTGAAACAAACGTCTCTGTCCTTGTTGCATTATTCCTCACAGGTGGACATGCAACACTTGGTATTTGAAGGCAGGGATTGCCAACTCGTTTTTTCGCGTACGTATATATGAACTGGTTTTCTGTCATAACGTCCTTGATAACCATCAGAACGTCCTTGAACAAAACGATTTCTCTTTCTTGCGTTAATCCTCATAGTTTGACAGGCAACACTTGGTATTTTAAAGCGAGGATGGCCAACTCGTACTTTTAACGTACATACAAAAGTCAGAAACATTTCTGTCATAACTTGAATCAACGAAATACATCAGAACGCCCTGCCAATCAAACAATCTCTGTCTTTGTTGAATGATTCCTCACAGTTTGACATACAACACTTGGTATTTTAATACGAGGATAATAGCTCTTTTTTCGCGTACGTTCAAAGTGAAAATGTTTTTATGTCATAACTTCCTGAAATTAGTAGAACTGCCTCGTAATAAAGTTCATTTTCTTTGTGGCATAATTTCTCACAGTTTGACATGCAACACTTGGTATTTTAAGTCAGGAATAGCCAACTCGTACTTTTCACGCACGTACAAAAGTCAAAAAGTTTTTCCGTCACAACTTCATTGAAATACATCATAACGCCCTGAAACAAACGTCTCTGTCCTTGTTGCATTATTCCTCACAGTTGGACATGCAACACTTGGTATTTGAAGGCAGGGATTGCCAACTCGTTTTTTAGCGTACGTATATATGAACTGTTTTCCTGTCATAACGTCCTTGATAACCATCAGAACGTCCTTGAACAAAACGATTTCTCTTTCTTGCGTTAATCCTCATAGTTTGACAGGCAACACTTGGTATTTTAAAGCAGGGATAGCCAACTCGTACTTTTAACGTACATACAAAAGTCAAAACATTTTCTGTCATAACTTCCTTGAAATACATCAGAACGCCCTGAATCAAACGTCTCTGTCTTTGTTGAATGATTCCTCACAGTTTGACATGCAACACTTGGTATTTTAATGCAGGGATAGC
Organism: Himalopsyche japonica; assembly: GCA_028555115.1. NCBI lineage: Eukaryota > Metazoa > Arthropoda > Insecta > Trichoptera > Rhyacophilidae > Himalopsyche > Himalopsyche japonica. The sequence continues at coordinate 13,487 of JAHFWJ010000737.1, read as the reverse complement.
CACTCGTTTTTCGCGTACGTATATATGAACTGTTTTTCTGTCATAACGTCTTTGATAACCATCAGAACGTCCTTGAACAGAACGATTTCTCTTTCTTGCGTTAATCCTCATAGTTTGACAGGCAACACTTGGTATTTTAAAGCAGGGATAGCCAACTCGTACTTTTAACGTACATACAAAAGTCAAAACATTTTCTGTCATAACTTCCTTGAAATACATCAGAACGCCCTGAATCAAACGTCTCTGTCTTTGTTGAATGATTCCTCACAGTTTGACATGCAACACTTGGTATTTTAATGCAGGGATAGCCAACTCGTTTTTCGCGTACGTATATATGAACTGTTTTTCTGTCATAACGTCTTTGATAACCATCAGAACGTCCTTGAACAGAACGATTTCTCTTTCTTGCGTTAATCCTCATAGTTTCACAGGCAACACTTGGTATTTTAAAGCAGGGATAGCCAACTCTTTTTTTTCGCGTACGTTCAAAAGTGAAAATGTTTTTATGTCATAACTTCCCTGAAAATAAACAGAACGCCTCGAAATAAAGTTCATTTTCTTTGTGGCATAATTCCTCACAGTTTGACATGCAACACTTGGTATTTTAAGTCAGGAATAGCCAACTCGTACTTTTCACGCACGTACAAAAGTCAAAAAGTTTTTCCGTCACAACTTCCTTGAAATACATCATAACGCCCTGAAACAAACGTCTCTGTCCTTGTTGCATTATTCCTCACAGTTGGACATGCAACACTTGGTATTTGAAGGCAGGGATTGCCAACTCGTTTTTTCGCGTACGTATATATGAACTGTTTTTCTGTCATAACGTCCTTGATAACCATCAGAACGTCCTTGAACAAAACGATTTCTCTTTCTTGCGTTAATCCTCATAGTTTGACAGGCAACACTTGGTATTTTAAAGCAGGGATAGCCAACTCGTACTTTTAACGTACATACAAAAGTCAAAACATTTTCTGTCATAACTTCCTTGAAATACATCAGAACGCCCTGAATCAAACGTCTCTGTCTTTGTTGAATGATTCCTCACAGTTTGACATGCAACACTTGGTATTTTAATGCAGGGATAGCCAACTCTTTTTTTTCGCGTACGTTCAAAAGTGAAAATGTTTTTATGTCATAACTTCCCTGAAATTAATCAGAACGCCTCGAAATAAAGTTCATTTTCTTTGTGGCATAATTCCTCACAGTTTGACATGCAACACTTGGTATTTTAAGTCAGGAATAGCCAACTCGTACTTTTCACGCACGTACAAAAGTCAAAAAGTTTTTCCGTCACAACTTCCTTGAAATACATCATAACGCCCTGAAACAAACGTCTCTGTCCTTGTTGCATTATTCCTCACAGTTGGACATGCAACACTTGGTATTTGAAGGCAGGGATTGCCAACTCGTTTTTTCGCGTACGTATATATGAACTGTTTTTCTGTCATAACGTCCTTGATAACCATCAGAACGTCCTTGAACAAAACGATTTCTCTTTCTTGCGTTAATCCTCATAGTTTGACAGGCAACACTTGGTATTTTAAAGCAGGGATAGCCAACTCGTACTTTTAACGTACATACAAAAGTCAAAACATTTTCTGTCATAACTTCCTTGAAATACATCAGAACGCAACCTGAATCAAACGTCTCTGTCTTTGTTGAATGATTCCTCACAGTTTGACATGCAACACTTGGTATTTTAAGTCAGGAATAGCCAACTCGTACTTTTCACGCACGTTCAAAAGTAACGCCCACAAAAGTTTTTCCGTCACAACTTCCTTGAAATACATCATAACGCCCTGAAACAAACGTCTCTGTCCTTGTTGCATTATTCCTCACAGTTGGACATGCAACACTTGGTATTTGAAGGCAGGGATTGCCAACTCGTTTTTTCGCGTACGTATATATGAACTGTTTTTCTGTCATAACGTCCTTGATAACCATCAGAACGTCCTTGAACAAAACGATTTCTCTTTCTTGCGTTAATCCTCATAGTTTGACAGGCAACACTTGGTATTTTAAAGCAGGGATAGCCAACTCGTACTTTTAACGTACATACAAAAGTCAAAACATTTTCTGTCATAACTTCCTTGAAATACATCAGAACGCCCTGAATCAAACGTCTCTGTCTTTGTTGAATGATTCCTCACAGTTTGACATGCAACACTTGGTATTTTAATGCAGGGATAGCCAACTCTTTTTTTTCGCGTACGTTCAAAAGTGAAAATGTTTTTATGTCATAACTTCCCTGAAATTAATCAGAACGCCTCGAAATAAAGTTCATTTTCTTTGTGGCATAATTCCTCACAGTTTGACATGCAACACTTGGTATTTTAAGTCAGGAATAGCCAACTCGTACTTTTCACGCACGTACAAAAGTCAAAAAGTTTTTCCGTCACAACTTCCTTGAAATACATCATAACGCCCTGAAACAAACGTCTCTGTCCTTGTTGCATTATTCCTCACAGTTGGACATGCAACACTTGGTATTTGAAGGCAGGGATTGCCAACTCGTTTTTTCGCGTACGTATATATGAACTGTTTTTCTGTCATAACGTCCTTGATAACCATCAGAACGTCCTTGAACAAAACGATTTCTCTTTCTTGCGTTAATCCTCATAGTTTGACAGGCAACACTTGGTATTTTAAAGCAGGGATAGCCAACTCGTACTTTTAACGTACATACAAAAGTCAAAACATTTTCTGTCATAACTTCCTTGAAATCCATCAGAACGCCCTGAATCAAACGTCTCTGTCTTTGTTGAATGATTCCTCACAGTTTGACATGCAACACTTGGTATTTTAATGCAGGGATAGCCAACTCTTTTTTTTCGCGTACGTTCAAAAGTGAAAATGTTTTTATGTCATAACTTCCCTGAAATTAATCAGAACGCCTCGAAATAAAGTTCATTTTCTTTGTGGCATAATTCCTCACAGTTTGACATGCAACACTTGGTATTTTAAGTCAGGAATAGCCAACTCGTACTTTTCACGCACGTACAAAAGTCAAAAAGTTTTTCCGTCACAACTTCCTTGAAATACATCATAACGCCCTGAAACAAACGTCTCTGTCCTTGTTGCATTATTCCTCACAGTTGGACATGCAACACTTGGTATTTGAAGGCAGGGATTGCCAACTCGTTTTTTCGCGTACGTATATATGAACTGTTTTTCTGTCATAACGTCCTTGATAACCATCAGAACGTCCTTGAACAAAACGATTTCTCTTTCTTGCGTTAATCCTCATAGTTTGACAGGCAACACTTGGTATTTTAAAGCAGGGATAGCCAACTCGTACTTTTAACGTACATACAAAAGTCAAAACATTTTCTGTCATAACTTCCTTGAAATACATCAGAACGCCCTGAATCAAACGTCTCTGTCTTTGTTGGATGATTCCTCACAGTTCGACATGCAACACTTGGTATTTTAAAGCACGGATAGCCAACTCGTACTTTTAACGTACATACAAAAGTCAAAACATTTTCTGTCATAACTTCTTTGAGATACATCAGAACGCCCTGAATCAAACGTCTCTGTCTTTCTTGAATGATTCCTCACAGTTTGACATGCAACACTTGGTATTTTAATGCAGGGATAGCCATCTCGTTTTTTCGCGTACGTATATATGAAGTGTTTTTCTGTCATAACGTCTTTGATAACCATCAGAACGTCCTTGAACAGAACGATTTCTCTTTCTTGCGTTAATCCTCATAGTTTGACAGGCAACACTTGGTATTTTAAAGCAGGGATAGCCAACTCTTTTTTTTCGCGTACGTTCAAAAGTGAAAATGTTTTTATGTCATAACTTCCCTGAAATTAATCAGAACGCCTCGAAATAAAGTTCATTTTCTTTGTGGCATAATTCCTCACAGTTTGACATGCAACACTTGGTATTTTAAGTCAGGAATAGCCAACTCGTACTTTTCACGCACGTACAAAAGTCAAAAAGTTTTTCCGTCACAACTTCCTTGAAATACATTATAACGCCCTGAAACAAACGCCTCTGTCCTTGTTGCATTATTCCTCACAGTTGGATTTGCAACACTTGGTATTTGGAGGCAGGGATTGCCAACTCGTTTTTTTGCGTACGTATATATGAACTGTTTTTCTGTCATAACGTCCTTGATAACCATCAGAACGTCCTTGAACAAAACGATTTCTCTTTCTTGCGTTAATCCTCATAGTTTGACAGGCAACACTTGGTATTTTAAAGCAGGGATAGCCAACTCGTACTTTTAACGTACATACAAAAGTCAAAACATTTTCTGTCATAACTTCCTTGAAATACATCAGAACGCCCTGAATCAAACGTCTCTGTCTTTGTTGAATGATTCCTCACAGTTTGACCTGCAACACTTGGTATTTTAATGCAGGGATAGCCAACTCTTTTTTTTCGCGTACGTTCAAAAGTGAAAATGTTTTTATGTCATAACTTCCCTGAAATTAATCAGAACGCCTCGAAATAAAGTTCATTTTCTTTGTGGCATAATTCCTCACAGTTTGACATGCAACACTTGGTATTTTAAGTCAGGAATAGCCAACTCGTACTTTTCACGCACGTACAAAAGTCAAAAAGTTTTTCCGTCACAACTTCCTTGAAATACATCATAACGCCCTGAAACAAACGTCTCTGTCCTTGTTGCATTATTCCTCACAGTTGGACATGCAACACTTGGTATTTGAAGGCAGGGATTGCCAACTCGTTTTTTCGCGTACGTATATATGAACTGTTTTTCTGTCATAACGTCCTTGATAACCATCAGAACGTCCTTGAACAAAACGATTTCTCTTTCTTGCGTTAATCCTCATAGTTTGACAGGCAACACTTGGTATTTTAAAGCAGGGATAGCCAACTCGTACTTTTAACGTACATACAAAAGTCAAAACATTTTCTGTCATAACTTCCTTGAAATACATCAGAACGCCCTGAATCAAACGTCTCTGTCTTTGTTGAATGATTCCTCACAGTTCGACATGCAACACTTGGTATTTTAAAGCACGGATAGCCAACTCGTACTTTTAACGTACATACAAAAGTCAAAACATTTTCTGTCATAACATCTTTGAGATATATCATAACGCCCTGAAACAAACATTCTGTCCTTGTTGCATTATTCCTCACAGTTTGACATGCAACACTTGGTATTTTAAGTCAGGAATAGCCAACTCGTACTTTTCACGCACGTACAAAAGTCAAAAAGTTTTTCCGTCACAACTTCCTTGAAATACATCATAACGCCCTGAAACAAACGTTCTGTCCTTGTTGCATTATTCCTCACAGTTGGACATGCAACACTTGGTATTTGAAGGCAGGGATTGCCAACTCGTTTTTTCGCGTACGTATATATGAACTGTTTTTCTGTCATAACGTCCTTGATAACCATCAGAACGTCCTTGAACAAAACGATTTCTCTTTCTTGCGTTAATCCTCATAGTTTGACAGGCAACACTTGGTATTTTAAAGCAGGGATAGCCAACTCGTACTTTTAACGTACATACAAAAGTCAAAACATTTTCTGTCATAACTTCCTTGAAATACATCAGAACGCCCTGAATCAAACGTCTCTGTCTTTGTTGAATGATTCCTCACAGTTTGACATGCAACACTTGGTATTTTAATGCAGGGATAGCCAACTCTTTTTTTTCGCGTACGTTCAAAAGTGAAAATGTTTTTATGTCATAACTTCCCTGAAATTAATCAGAACGCCTCGAAATAAAGTTCATTTTCTTTGTGGCATAATTCCTCACAGTTTGACATGCAACACTTGGTATTTTAAGTCAGGAATAGCCAACTCGTACTTTTCACGCACGTACAAAAGTCAAAAAGTTTTTCCGTCACAACTTCCTTGAAATACATCATAACGCCCTGAAACAAACGTCTCTGTCCTTGTTGCATTATTCCTCACAGTTGGACATGCAACACTTGGTATTTGAAGGCAGGGATTGCCAACTCGTTTTTTCGCGTACGTATATATGAACTGTTTTTCTGTCATAACGTCCTTGATAACCATCAGAACGTCCTTGAACAAAACGATTTCTCTTTCTTGCGTTAATCCTCATAGTTTGACATGCAACACTTGGTATTTTAAGTCAGGAATAGCCAACTCGTACTTTTCACGCACGTACAAAAGTCAAAAAGTTTTTCCGTCACAACTTCCTTGAAATACATCATAACGCCCTGAAACAAACGTCTCTGTCCTTGTTGCATTATTCCTCACAGTTGGACATGCAACACTTGGTATTTGAAGGCAGGGATTGCCAACTCGTTTTTTCGCGTACGTATATATGAACTGTTTTTCTGTCATAACGTCCTTGATAACCATCAGAACGTCCTTGAACAAAACGATTTCTCTTTCTTGCGTTAATCCTCATAGTTTGACAGGCAACACTTGGTATTTTAAAGCAGGGATAGCCAACTCGTACTTTTAACGTACATACAAAAGTCAAAACATTTTCTGTCATAACTTCCTTGAAATACATCAGAACGCCCTGAATCAAACGTCTCTGTCTTTGTTGAATGATTCCTCACAGTTTGACATGCAACACTTGGTATTTTAATGCAGGGATAGCCAACTCTTTTTTTTCGCGTACGTTCAAAAGTGAAAATGTTTTTATGTCATAACTTCCCTGAAATTAATCAGAACGCCTCGAAATAAAGTTCATTTTCTTTGTGGCATAATTCCTCACAGTTTGACATGCAACACTTGGTATTTTAAGTCAGGAATAGCCAACTCGTACTTTTCACGCACGTACAAAAGTCAAAAAGTTTTTCCGTCACAACTTCCTTGAAATACATCATAACGCCCTGAAACAAACGTCTCTGTCCTTGTTGCATTATTCCTCACAGTTGGACATGCAACACTTGGTATTTGAAGGCAGGGATTGCCAACTCGTTTTTTCGCGTACGTATATATGAACTGTTTTTCTGTCATAACGTCCTTAATAACCATCAGAACGTCCTTGAACAAAACGATTTCTCTTTCTTGCGTAAATCCTCATAGTTTGACAGGCAACACTTGGTATTTTAAAGCAGGGATAGCCAACTCGTACTTTTAACGTACATACAAAGTCAAAACATTTTCTGTCATAACTTCCTTGAAATACATCAGAACGCCCTGAATCAAACGTCTCTGTCTTTGTTGAATGATTCCTCACAGTTTGACATGCAACACTTGGTATTTTAATGCAGGGATAGCCAACTCTTTTTTTTCGCGTACGTTCAAAAGTGAAAATGTTTTTATGTCATAACTTCCCTGAAATTAATCAGAACGCCTCGAAATAAAGTTCATTTTCTTTGTGGCATAATTCCTCACAGTTTGACATGCAACACTTGGTATTTTAAGTCAGAAATAGCCAACTCGTACTTTTCACGCACGTACAAAAGTCAAAAAGTTTTTCCGTCACAACTTCCTTGAAATACATCATAACGCCCTGAAACAAACGTCTCTGTCCTTGTTGCATTATTCCTCACAGTTGGACATGCAACACTTGGTATTTGAAGGCAGGGATTGCCAACTCGTTTTTTCGCGTACGTATATATGAACTGTTTTTCTGTCATAACGTCCTTGATAACCATCAGAACGTCCTTGAACAAAACGATTTCTCTTTCTTGCGTTAATCCTCATAATTTGACAGGCAACACTTGGTATTTTAAAGCGGGGATAGCCAACTCGTACTTTTAACGTACATACAAAAGTCAAAACATTTTCTGTCATAACTTCCTTGAAATACATCAGAACGCCCTGAATCAAACGTCTCTGTCTTTGTTGAATGATTCCTCACAGTTTGACATGCAACACTTGGTATTTTAATGCAGGGATAGCCAACTCTTTTTTTTCGCGTACGTTCAAAAGTGAAAATGTTTTTATGTCATAACTTCCCTGAAATTAATCAGAACGCCTCGAAATAAAGTTCATTATCTTTGTGGCATAATTCCTCACAGTTTGACATGCAACACTTGGTATTTTAAGTCAGGAATAGCCAACTCGTACTTTTCACGCACGTACAAAAGTCAAAAAGTTTTTCCGTCACAACTTCCTTGAAATTTATCATAACGCCCTGAAACAAACGTCTCTGTCCTTGTTGCATTATTCCTCACAGTTGGACATGCAACACTTGGTATTTGAAGGCAGGGATTGCCAACTCGTTTTTTCGCGTACGTATATATGAACTGTTTTTCTGTCATAACGTCCTTGATAACCATCAGAACGTCCTTGAACAAAACGATTTCTCTTTCTTGCGTTAATCCTCATAGTTTGACAGGCAACACTTGGTATTTTAAAGCAGGGATAGCCAACTCGTACTTTTAACGTACATACAAAAGTCAAAACATTTTCTGTCATAACTTCCTTGAAATACATCAGAACGCCCTGAATCAAATGAACGTCTCTGTCTTTGTTGAATGATTCCTCACAGTTTGACATGCAACACTTGGTATTTTAATGCAGGGATAGCCAACTCTTTTTTTTCGCGTACGTTCAAAAGTGAAAATGTTTTTATGTCATAACTTCCCTGAAATTAATCAGAACGCCTCGAAATAAAGTTCATTTTCTTTGTGGCATAATTCCTCACAGTTTGACATGCAACACTTGGTATTTTAAGTCAGGAATAGCCAACTCGTACTTTTCACGCACGTACAAAAGTCAAAAAGTTTTTCCGTCACAACTTCCTTGAAATACATCATAACGCCCTGAAACAAACGTCTCTGTCCTTGTTGCATTATTCCTCACAGTTGGACATGCAACACTTGGTATTTGAAGGCAGGGATTGCCAACTCGTTTTTTCGCGTACGTATATATGAACTGTTTTTCTGTCATAACGTCCTTGATAACCATCAGAACGTCCTTGAACAAAACGATTTCTCTTTCTTGCGTTAATCCTCATAGTTTGACAGGCAACACTTGGTATTTTAAAGCAGGGATAGCCAACTCGTACTTTTAACGTACATACAAAAGTCAAAACATTTTCTGTCATAACTTCCTTGAAATACATCAGAACGCCCTGAATCAAACGTCTCTGTCTTTGTTGAATGATTCCTCACAGTTTGACATGCAACACTTGGTATTTTAATGCAGGGATAGCCAACTCTTTTTTTTCGCGTACGTTCAAAAGTGAAAATGTTTTTATGTCATAACTTCCCTGAAATTAATCAGAACGCCTCGAAATAAAGTTCATTTTCTTTGTGGCATAATTCCTCACAGTTTGACATGCAACACTTGGTATTTTAAGTCAGGAATAGCCAACTCGTACTTTTCACGCACGTACAAAAGTCAAAAAGTTTTTCCGTCACAACTTCCTTGAAATACATCATAACGCCCTGAAACAAACGTCTCTGTCCTTGTTGCATTATTCCTCACAGTTGGACATGCAACACTTGGTATTTGAAGGCAGGGATTGCCAACTCGTTTTTTCGCGTACGTATATATGAACTGTTTTTCTGTCATAACGTCCTTGATAACCATCAGAACGTCCTTGAACAAAACGATTTCTCTTTCTTGCGTTAATCCTCATAGTTTGACAGGCAACACTTGGTATTTTAAAGCAGGGATAGCCAACTCGTACTTTTAACGTACATACAAAAGTCAAAACATTTTCTGTCATAACTTCCTTGAAATACATCAGAACGCCCTGAATCAAACGTCTCTGTCTTTGTTGAATGATTCCTCACAGTTTGACATGCAACACTTGGTATTTTAATGCAGGGATAGCCAACTCTTTTTTTTCGCGTACGTTCAAAAGTGAAAATGTTTTTTTGTCATAACTTCCCTGAAAATAATCAGAACGCCTCGAAATAAAGTTCATTTTCTTTGTGGCATAATTCCTCACAGTTTGACATGCAACACTTGGTATTTTAAGTCAGGAATAGCCAACTCGTACTTTTCACGCACGTACAAAAGTCAAAAAGTTTTTCCGTCACAACTTCCTTGAAATACATCATAACGCCCTGAAACAAACGTCCTTGTTGCATTATTCCTCACAGTTGGACATGCAACACTTGGTATTTGAAGGCAGGGATTGCCAACTCGTTTTTTCGCGTACGTATATATGAACTGTTTTTCTGTCATAACGTCCTTGATAACTATCAGAACGTCCTTGAACAAACGATTTCTCTTCTTGCGTTAATCCTCAGTTTGACAGGCAACACTTGGTATTTTAAAGCAGGGATAGCCAACTCGTACTTTTAACGTACATACAAAAGTCAAAACATTTTCTGTCATAACTTCCTGGAAATACATCAGAACGCCCTGAATCAAACGTCTCTGTCTTTGTTGAATGATTCCTCACATTTTGACAGGTAACACTTGGTATTTTAAAGCAGGGATAGCCAACTCGTACTTTTAACGTACATACAAAAGTCAAAACATTTTCTGTCATAACTTCCTTGAAATATATCAGAACGCCCTGAATCAAACGTCTCTGTCCTTGTTGCATTATTCCTCACAGTTTGACATGCAACACTTGGTTTTTTAATGCAGGGATAGCCAACTCGTACTTTTAACGTACATACAAAAGTCAAAACATTTTCTGTCATAGCTTCCTTGAAATACATCAGAACGCCCTGAATCAAACGTCTCTGTCTTTGTTGAATGATTCCTCACAGTTTGACATGCAACACTTGGTATTTTAATGCAGGGATAGCCAACTCTTTTTTTTCGCGTACGTTCAAAAGTGAAAATGTTTTTATGTCATAACTTCCCTGAAATTAATCAGAACGCCTCGAAATAAAGTTCATTTTCTTTGTGGCATAATTTCTCACAGTTTGACATGCAAAACTTGGTATTTTAAGTCAGGAATAGCCAACTCGTACTTTTCACGCACGTACAAAAGTCAAAAAGTTTTTCCGTCACAACTTCCTTGAAATACATCATAACGCCCTGAAACAAACGTTCCTGTCCTTGTTGCATTATTCCTCACAGTTGGACATGCCTGGTACATGGACACTTGGTATTTGAAGGCAGGGATTGCCAACTCGTTTTTTCGCGTACGTATATATGAACTGTTTTTCTGTCATAACGTCCTTGATAACCATCAGAACGTCCTTGAACAAATCGATTTTTCTTTCTTGTGTTAATCCTCATAGTTTGACAGGCAACACTTGGTATTTTAAAGCAGGGATAGCCAACTCGTACTCTTAACGTACATACAAAAGTCAAAACATTTTCTGTCATAACTTCCTTGAAATACATCAGAACGCCCTGAATCAAACGTCTCTGTCTTTGTTGAATGATTCCTCACAGTTTAAAATGCAACACTTGGTATATTAATGTAGATAAATAACTCTTTTTTCGCGTACGTTCAAAAGTGAAAATGTTTTTATGTCATAACTTCCTGAAAATAATCAGAACGCCTCGAAATAAAAGTTCATTTCTTTGTGGCATAATTCCTCACAGTTTGACATGCAACACTTGGTATTTTAAGTCAGGAATAGCCAACTCGTACTTTTCACGCACGTACAAAAGTCAAAAAGTTTTTCCGTCACAATTTCCTTGAAATACATCATAACGCCCTGAAACAAACGTCTCTGTCCTTGTTGCATTATTCTTCACAGTTGGACATGCAACACTTGGTATTTGAAGGCAGGGATTGCCAACTTGTTTTTTCGCGTACGTATATATGAACTGTTTTTCTGTCATAACGTCCTTGATAACCATCAGAACGTCCTTGAACAAAACGATTTCTCTTTCTTGCGTTAATCCTCATAGTTTGACAGGCAACACTTGGTATTTTAAATAGCCAACTCGTACTTTTAACGTACATACAAAAGTCAAAAAATTTTCTGTCACAACTTCCTTGAAATACATCAGAACGCCCTGAATCAAACGTCTCTGTCTTTGTTGAATGATTCCTCACAGTTTGACATGCAACACTTGGTATTTAAATGCAGGGATAGCCAACTCTTTTTTTTCGCGTACGTTCAAAAGTTAAAATGTTTTTATGTCATAACTTCCCTGAAATTAATCAGAACGCCTCGAAATAAAGTTCATTTTCTTAGTGGCATAATTCCTCACAGTTTGACATGCAACACTTGGTATTTTAAGTCAGGAATAGCCAACTCGAACTTTTCACGCACTTACAAAAGTCAAAAAATTTTTCCGTCACAACTTCCTTGAAATACATCATAACGCCCTGAAACAAACGTCTCTGTCCTTGTTGCATTATTCTTCACAGTTGGACATGCAACACTTGGTATTTAAAGGCAGAGATTGCCAACTCGTTTTTCGCGTACGTATATATGAACTGTTTTTCTGTCATAACTTCCTGAAATTAATCAGAACGCCTCGAAATAAAGTTCATTTTCTTTGTGGCATAATTCCTCCACAGTTTGACATGCAACACTTGGTATTTTTAAGTCAGAATAGCCAACTCGTACTTTCACGCACGTACAAAAGTCAAAAAGTTTTCCGTCACAACTTCTTGAAATCATCATAACGCCCTGAAACAAACGTCTCCTTGTTGCATTATTCCTACAGTTGGACATGCAACACTTGGTATTTGAAGGCAGGGATTGCCAACTCGTTTTTTCGCGTACGTATATATGAACTGTTTTTTTGTCATAACGTCCATGATAACCATCAGAACGTCCTTGAACAAAACGATTTCTCTTTCTTGCGTTAATCCTCATAGTTTGACAGGCAACACTTGGTATTTTAAAGCAGGGATAGCCAACTCGTACTTTTATCGTACATACAAAAGTCAAAACATTTTCTGTCATAACTTCCTTGAAATACATCAGAACGCCCTGAATCAACCGTCTCTGTCTTTGTTGAACGATTCCTCACAGTTTGACATGCAACACTTGGTATTTTAATGCAGGGATAGCCAACTCTTTTTTTTCGCGTACGTTCAAAAGTGAAAATGTTTTTATGTCATAACTTCCCTGAAATTAATCAGAACGCCTCTAAATAAAGTTCATTTCCTTTGTGGCATAATTCCTCACAGTTTGACATGCAACACTTGGTATTTTAAGTCAGGAATAGCCAACTCATACTTTTCACGCACGTACAAAAGTCAAAAAGTTTTTCCGTCACAACTTCCTTGAAATACATCATAACGCCCTGAAACAAACGTCGCTGTCCTTGTTGCATTATTCCTCACAGTTGGACATGCATTACTTGGTATTTGAAGGCAGGGATTGCCAACTCGTTTTTTCGCGTACTTATATATGAACTAATTTTCTGTCATAACGTCCCTTGATAACCATCAGAACGTCCTTGAAAAAAACGATTTCTCTTTCTTGCGTTAATCCTCATAGTTTGACAGGCAACACTTGGTATTTGAAAGCAGGGATAGCCAACTCGTACTTTTAACGTACATACAAAAGTCAAAACATTTTCTGTCATAACTTCCTTGAAATACATCAGAACGCCCTGAATCAAACGTCTCTGTCTTTGTTGAACGATTCCTCACAGTTTGACATGCAACACTTGGTATTTTAATGCAGGGATAGCCAACTCTTTTTTCGCGTACGTTCAAAAGTGAAA
>JAHFWJ010000735.1:0-11250 GCA_028555115.1 Himalopsyche japonica | reverse complement strand
AGAGACGTTTGTTTCAGGACGTTATGATGTATTTCAAGGAAGTTGTGACGGAAAAACTTTTTGACTTTTGTACGTGCGTGAAAAGTACGAGTTGGCTATTCCTGACTTCAAATACCAAGTGTTGCATGTCAAACTGTGAGGAATTATGCCACAAAGAAAATGAACTTTATTTCGAGGCGTTCTGATCAATTTCAGGGAAGTTATGACATAAAAACATTTTCACCTTTGAACGTACGCGAAAAAAAAGAGTTGGCTATCCCTGCATTAAAATACCAAGTGTTGCCAGTCAAACTGTGAGGAATCATTCAACAAAGACAGAGTCGTTTGATTCAGGGCATCCTGATGTATTTCAAGGAAGTTATGACAGAAAATGTTTTGACTTTTGTATGTACGTTAAAAGTACGAGTTGGCTATCCCTGCTTTAAAATACCAAGTGTTGCCTGTCAAACTATGAGGATTAACGCAAGAAAGAGAAATCGTTTTGTTCAAGGACGTTCTGTAGGTTTTCAAGGACGTTATGACAGAAAAACAGTTCATATATACGTACGCGAAAAAACGAGTTGGCAATCCCTGCCTTCAAATACCAAGTGTTGCATGTCCAACTGTGAGGAATAATGCAACAAGGACAGAGACGTTTGTTTCAGGGCGTTATGATGTATTTCAAGGAAGTTGTGACGGAAAAACTTTTGACTTTTGTACGTGCGTGAAAAGTACGAGTTGGCTATTCCTGACTTAAAATACCAAGTGTTGCATGTCAAACTGTGAGGAATTATGCCACAAAGAAAATGAACTTTATTTCGAGGCGTTCTGATTAATTTCAGGGAAGTTATGACATAAAAACATTTTCACTTTTGAACGTACGCGAAAAAAAAGAGTTGGCAATCCCTGCATTAAAATACCAAGTGTTGCATATCAAACTGTGAGGAATCATTCAACAAAGACAGAGACGTTTGATTCAGGGCGTTCTGATGTATTTCAAGGAAGTTATGACAGAAAATGTTTTGACTTTTGTGTGTACGTTAAAAGTACGAGTTGGCTATCCCTGCTTTAAAATACCAAGTGTTGCCTGTCAAACTATTACGATTAACGCAAGAAAGAAAAATAGTTTTGTTCAAGGACGTTATGACAGAAAAACAGTTCATATATACGTACGCGAAAAAACGAGTTGGCAATCCCTGCCTTCAAATACCAAGTGTTGCATGTATAACTGTGAGGAATAATACAACAAGGACAGAGACGTTTGTTTCAGGGCGTTATGATGTATTTCAAGGAAGTTGTGACGGAAAAACTTTTTGACTTTTGTATGTGCGTGAAAAGTACGAGTTGGCTATTCCTGACTTAAAATACCAAGTGTTGCATGTCAAACTGTGAGGAATTATGCCACAAAGAAAATGAATTTTATTTCGAGGCGTTCTGATTAATTTCAGGGAAGTTATGACATGCGCAAACATTTTCACTTTTGAACGTACGCGAAAAAAGAGTTGGCTATCCCTGCATTAAATACCAAGTGTTGCATGTCAAACTGTGAGGAATCATTCAACAAAGACAGAGACGTTTTGATTCAGGGCGTTCTGATGTATTTCAAGAAGTTATGACAGAAAATGTTTTGACTTTTGTATACGTTAAAAGTAATGAGTTGGCTATCCCCGCTTTAAAATACCAAGTGTTGCCTGTCAAATTATGAGGATTAACGCAAGAAAGAGAAATCGTTTTGTTCAAGGACGTTCTGATGGTTATCAAGGACGTTATGACAGAAAAACAGTTCATATATACGTACGCGAAAAAACGAGTTGGCAATCCCTGCCTTCAAATACCAAGCGTTGCATGTCCAACTGTGAGGAATAATGCAACAAGGACAGAGACGTTTGTTTCAGGGCGTTATGATGTATTTCAAGGAAGTTGTGACGGAAAAACTTTTTGACTTTTGTACGTGCGTGAAAAGTACGAGTTGGCTATTCCTGACTTAAAATACCAAGTGTTGCATGTCAAACTGTGAGGAATTATGCCACAAAGAAAATGAACTTTATTTCGAGGCGTTCTGATTAATTTCCTAGGGAAGTTATGACATAAAAACATTTTCACTTTTGAACGTACGCGAAAAAAGAGAGTTGGCTATCCCTGCATTAAAATACCAAGTGTTGCATGTCAAACTGTGAGGAATCATTCAACAAAGACAGAGACGTTTGATTCAGGGCGTTCTGATGTATTTCAAGGAAGTTATGACAGAAATGTTTTGACTTTTGTATGTACGTTAAAAGTACGAGTTGGCTATCCCTGCTTTAAAATACAAAGTGTTGCCTGTCAAACTATGAGGATTAACGCAAGAAAGAGAAATCAGTTTGTTCAAGGACGTTCTGATGGTTATCAAGGACGTTATGACAGAAAAACAGTTCATATATACGTTCGCGAAAAAACGAGTTGGCAATCCCTGCCTTTAAATACCAAGTGTTGCATGTCCAACTGTGAGGAATAATGCGACAAGGACAGAGACGTTTGTTTCAGGGCGTTATGATGTATTTCAAGGAAGTTGTGACGAAAAACTTTTTGACTTTTGTACGTGCGTGAAAAGTACGAGTTGGCTATTCCTGACTTAAAATACCAAGTGTTGCATGTCAAACTGTGAGGAATTATGCCACAAAGAAAAGGAACTTTATTTCGAGGCGTTCTGATTAATTTCAGGGAAGTTATGACATAAAAACATTTTCACTTTTGAACGTACGCGAAAAAAAAGAGTTGGATATCCCTGCATTAAAATACCAAGTGTTGCATGTCAAACTGTGAGGAATCATTCAACAAAGACAGAGACGTTTGATTCAGGGCGTTCTGATGTATTTCAAGGAAGTTATGACAGAAAATGTTTTGACTTTTGTATGTACGTTAAAAGTACGAGTTGGTTATCCCTGCTTTAAAATACCAAGTGTTGCCTGTCAAACTATGAGGATTAACGCAAGAAAGAGAAATCGTTTTGTTCAAGGACGTTCTGATGGTTATCAAGGACGTTATGACAGAAAAACAGTTCATATATACGTACGCGATAAAACGAGATGGCAATCCCTGCCTTCAAATACCAAGTGTTGCATGTCCAACTGTGAGGAATAATGTAACAAGGACAGAGACGTTTGTTTCAGGGCGTTATGATGTATTTCAAGGAAGTTGTGACGGAAAAACTTTTTGACTTTTGTACGTGCGTGAAAAGTACGAGTTGGCTATTCCTGACTTAAAATACTAAGTGTTGCATGTCAAACTGTGAGGAATTATGCCACAAAGAAAATGAACCTTATTTCGAGGCGTTCTGATTAATTTCAGGGAAGTTATGACATAAAAACATTTTCACTTTTGAACGTACGCGAAAAAAAAGAGCTGGCTATCCCTGCATTAAAATACCAAGTGTTGCATGTCAAACTGTGAGGAATCATTCAACAAAGACAGAGACGTTTGATTCAGGGCGTTCTGATGCATTTCAAGGAAGTTATGACAGAAAATGTTTTGACTTTTGTATGTACGTTAAAAGTACGAGTTGGCTATCCCCGCTTTAAAATACCAAGTGTTGCCTGTCAAATTATGAGGATTAACGCAAGAAAGAGAAATCGTTTTGTTCAAGGACGTTCTGTAGGTTATCAAGGACGTTATGACAGAAAAACAGTTCATATATACGTACGCGAAAAAACGAGTTGGCAATCCCTGCCTTCAAATACCAAGTGTTGAATGTCCAACTGTGAGGAATAATGCAACAAGGACAGAGACGTTTGATTCAGGCGTTCTGATGTATTTCAAGGAAGTTATGACAGAAAAATGTTTTTGATCTTTTGTATGTATTGCAAAGTACGAGTTGGCTATCCCGCTTTAAAATACCAAAAGTTGCCTGTCAAACTATGAGTGATTAACGCAAGAAAGAGAAATCGTTTTGTTCAAGGACGTTCTGATGGTTATAAAGGACGTTATGACAGAAAAACAGTTCATATAAACGTACGCGAAAAAACGAGTTGGCAATCCCTGCCTTCAAATACCAAGTGTTGCATGTCCACCTGTGAGGAATAATGCAACAAGGACAGAGACGTTTGTTTCAGGGCGTTATGATGTATTTCAAGGAAGTTGTGACGGAAAAACTTTTTGACTTTTTGTACGTGCGTGAAAAGTACGAGTTGGCTATTCCTGACTTAAAATACCAAGTGTTGCATGTCAAACTGTGAGGAATTATGCCACAAAAAAAAGGAACTTTATTTCGAGGCGTTCTGATTAATTTCAGGGAAGTTATGACATAAAAACATTTTCACTTTTGAACGTACGCGAAAAAAAAGAGTTGGCTATCCCTGCATTAAAATACCAAGTGTTGCACGTCAAACTGTGAGGAATCATTCAACAAAGACAGAGACGTTTGATTCAGGGCGTTCTGATGTATTTCAAGGAAGTTATGACAGAAAATGTTTTGACTTTTTTACGTACGTTAAAAGTACGAGTTGGCTATCCCTGCTTTAAAATACCAAGTGTTGCCTGTCAAACTATGAGGATTAACGCAAGAAAGAGAAATCGTTTTGTTCAAGGACGTTCTGATGGTTATCATGGACGTTATGACAGAAAAACAGTTCATATATACGTACGCGAAAAAAAGAGTTGGCAATCCCTGCCTTCAATACCAAGTGTTGCATGTCCAATCAGAGGAATAATGCAACAAGGACAGAGACGTTTCTTTCAGACGTTATGATGTATTTCTGCTGAAGTTGTGACGGAAAAACTTCTTTTTGACTTTGTACGTGCGTGAAAAGTACGAGTTGGCTATTCCTGACTTAAAATACCAAGTGTTGCATGTCAAACTGTGAGGAATTATACCACAAAGAAAATGAACTTTATTTCTGAGGCGTTCTGATTAATTTCAGGGGAAGTTATGACATAAAAACATTTTCACTTTTGAACGTACGCGAAAAAGAGTTGGCTATCCCTGCATTAAAAATACTAAGTGTTGCATGTCAAACTGTGAGGAATCATTCAACAAAGACAGAGACGTTTGATCTTAGGGCGTTCTGATGTATTTGCCAAGCAGACAGAAAATGTTTTGACTTTTGTATGTACGCGTTAAAAGTAATGAGTTGGCTATCCGCTTTAAAATACCAAGTGTTGCCTGTCAAACTATGAAGATTAATGCAAGAAAGAGAAATCGTTTTGTTCAAGGACGTTCTGATGGTTATCAAGGACGTTATGACAGAAAAACAGTTCATATATACGTACGCGAAAAAACGAGTTGGCAATCCCTGCCTCAAATACCAAGTGTTGCATGTCCAACTGTGAGGAATAATGCAACAAGGACAGAGACGTTTGTTTCAGGGCGTTATGATGTATTTCAAGGAAGTTGTGACGGAAAAACTCTTTGACTTTTGTACGTGCGTGAAAAGTACGAGTTGGCTATTCCTGACTTAAAATACCAAGTGTTGTATGTCAAACTGTGAGGAATTATGCCACAAAGAAAATGAACTTTATTTCGAGGCGTTCTGATTAATTTCAGGGAAGTTATGACATAAAAACATTTTCACTTTGAACGTACGCGAAAAAAAAGAGTTGGCTATCCATGCATTAAAATACCAAGTGTTGCATGTCAAACTGTGAGCAATCATTCAAAAAAGACAGAGACGTTTGATTCAGGGCGTTCTGATGTATTTCAAGGAAGTTATGACAGAAAATGTTATGACTTTGTATGTACGTTAAAAGTACGAGTTGGCTATCCCTGCTTTAAAATACCAAGTGTTGCCTGTCAAACTATGAGGATTAACGCAAGAAAGAGAAATCGTTTTGTTCAAGGACGTTCTGATGGTTATCAAGGACGTTATGACAGAAAAACAGTTCATATATACGTGTGCGAAAAAACGAGTTGGCAATCCCTGCCTTCAAATACCAAGTGCTGCATGTCCAACTGTGAGGAATAATGCAACAAGGACAGAGACGTTTGTTTCAGGGCGTTATGATGTATTTCAAGGAAGTTGTGACGGAAAAACTTTTTGACTTTGTACGTGCGTGAAAAGTACGAGTTGGCTATTCCTGACTTAAAATACCAAGTGTTGCATGTCAAACAGTGAGGAATTATGCCACAAAGAAAATGAACTTTATTTCGAGGCGTTCTGATTAATTTCAGGGAAGTTATGACATAAAAAAATTTTCACTTTTGAACGTAAGCGAAAAAAAAGAGTTGGCTATCCCTGCATTAAAATACCAAGTGTTGCATGTCAAACTGTGAGGAATCATTCAACAAAGACAGAGACGTTTGATTCAGGGCGTTCTGATGTATTTCAAGGAAGTTATGACAGAAAATGTTTTGACTTTTGTATGTACGTTAAAAGTACGAGTTGGCTATCCCTGCTTTAAAATACCAAGTGTTGCCTGTCAAACTATGAGGATAATAGCAAGAAAGAGAAATCGTTTGTTCGCGACTGATGGTTATCAAGGACGCAGACAGAAAAACAGTCTATATATACGTACAAAACGAGTTGGCAATCCTCGCCTTCAAAACCAAGTGTTGCATAAATCCAACTGTGAGGAATAATGCAACAAGGACAGAGACGTTTGTTTAGGCGTTATGATGTATTTCAAGGAAGCGACGGAAAACGGACGGTACGTGCGTGAAAAGTACGAGTTGGCTATTCGACTTAAAATACCAAGTGCTGTATGTCAAACTGTGAGGAATTATGCCACAAAGAAAATGAACTTTATTTCGAGGCGTTCTGATTAATTTCAGGAAGTTATGACATAAAAACATTTTCACTTTTGAACGTACGCGAAAAAAAAGAGTTGGCTATCCCTGCATTAAAATACCAAGTGTTGCATGTCAAACTGTGAGGAATCGTTCAACAAAGACAGAGACGTTTGATTCAGGGCGTTCTGATGTATTTCAATGAGGTTATGACAGAAAATGTTTTGACTTTTGTATGTACGTTAAAAGTACGAGTTGGCTATCCCTGCTTTAAAATACCAAGTGTCGCCTGTCAAACTATGAGGATTAACGCAAGAAAGAGAAGTCGTTTTGTTCAAGGACGTTCTGATGGTTATCAAGGACGTTATGACAGAAAAACAGTTCATATACGTACGCGAAAAAACGAGTTGGCAATCCCTGCCTTCAAATACCAAGTGTTGCATGTCCAACTGTGAGGAATAATGCAACAAGGACAGAGACGTTTGTTTCAGGGCGTTGTGATGTATTTCAAGGAAGTTGTGACGGAAAAACTTTTTGACTTTTGTACGTGCGTGAAAAGTACGAGTTGGCTATTCTGACTTAAAATACCAAGTGTTGCATGTCAACTGTGAGGAATTATGCCACAAAGAAAATGAACTTTATTTCGAGGCGTTCTGATTAATTTCAGAAGCTAGACATAAAAACATTTTCACTTTTGAACGTACGCGAAAAAAGAGTTGGCTATCCCCGCATTAAAATACCAAGTGTTGCATGTCAAACTGTGAGGAATCATTCAACAAAGACAGAGACGTTTGATTCAGGGCGTTCTGATGTATTTCAAGGAAGTTATGACAGAAAATGTTTTGACTTCTGTATGTACGTTAAAAGTACGAGTTGGCTATCCCTGCTTTAAAATACCAAGTATTGCCTGTCAAACTATGAGGATTAACGCAAGAAAGAGAAATCGTTTTGTTCAAGGACGTTCTGATGGTTATCAAGGACGTTATGACAGAAAAACAGTTCATATATACGTACGCGAAAAAACGAGTTGGCAATCCCTGCCTTCAAATACCAAGTGTTGCATGTCCAACTGTGAGGAATAATGCAACAAGGACAGAGACGTTTGTTTCAGGGCGTTATGATGTATTTCAAGGAAGTTGTGACGGAAAAACTTTTTGACTTTTGTACGTGCGTGAAAAGTACGAGTTGGCTATTCCTGACTTAAAATACCAAGTGTTGCATGTCAAACTGTAAGGAATTACGCCACAAAGAAAATGAACTTTTATTCGAGGCGTTCTGATTAATTTCAGGGAAGTTATGACATAAAAACATTTTCACTTTTGAACGTACGCGAAAAAAAAGAGTTGGCTATCCCTGCATTAAAATACCAAGTGTTGCATGTCAAACTGTGAGGAATCATTCAACAAAGACAGAGACGTTTGATTCAGGGCGTTCTGATGTATTTCAAGGAAGTTATGACAGAAAATGTTTTGACTTTTGTATGTACGTTAAAAGTACGAGTTGGCTATCCCTGCTTTAAAATACCAAGTGTTGCCTGTCAAACTATGAGGATTAACGCAAGAAAGAGAAATCGTTTTGTTCAAGGACGTTCTGATGGTTATCAAGGACGTTATGACAGAAAAACAGTTCATATATACGTACGCGAAAAAACGAGTTGGCAATCCCTGCCTTCAAATACCAAGTGTTGCATGTCCAACTGTGAGGAATAATGCAACAAGGACAGAGACGTTTGTTTCAGGGCGTTATGATGTATTTCAAGGAAGTTGTGACGGAAAAACTTTTTGACTTTTGTACGTGCGTGAAAAGTACGAGTTGGCTATTCCTGACTTAAAATACCAAGTGTTGCATGTCAAACTGTGAGGAATTATGCCACAAAGAAAATGAACTTTATTTCGAGGCGTTCTGATTAATTTCAGGGAAGTTATGACATAAAAACATTTTCACTTTTGAACGTACGCGAAAAAAAAGAGTTGGCTATCCCTGCATTAAAATACCAAGTGTTGCATGTCAAACTGTGAGGAATCATTCAACAAAGACAGAGACGTTTGATTCAGGGCGTTCTGATGTATTTCAAGGAAGTTATGACAGAAAATGTTTTGACTTTTGTATGTACGTTAAAAGTACGAGTTGGCTATCCCTGCTTTAAAATACCAAGTGTTGCCTGTCAAACTATGAGGATTAACGCAAGAAAGAGAAATCGTTTTGTTCAAGGACG
The DNA here is from genome assembly GCA_028555115.1 of Himalopsyche japonica. Classification (NCBI taxonomy): domain Eukaryota; kingdom Metazoa; phylum Arthropoda; class Insecta; order Trichoptera; family Rhyacophilidae; genus Himalopsyche; species Himalopsyche japonica. The sequence goes on along the minus strand of JAHFWJ010000735.1, from coordinate 2,359 downwards.
TTCTGATGGTTATCAAGGACGTTATGACAGAAAAACAGTTCATATATACGTACGCGAAAAAACGAGTTGGCAATCCCTGCCTTCAAATACCAAGTGTTGCATGTCCAACTGTGAGGAATAATGCAACAAGGACAGAGACGTTTGTTTCAGGGCGTTATGATGTATTTCAAGGAAGTTGTGACGGAAAAACTTTTTGACTTTTGTACGTGCGTGAAAAGTACGAGTTGGCTATTCCTGACTTAAAATACCAAGTGTTGCATGTCAAACTGTGAGGAATTATGCCACAAAGAAAATGAACTTTATTTCGAGGCGTTCTGATTAATTTCAGGGAAGTTATGACATAAAAACATTTTCACTTTTGAACGTACGCGAAAAAAAAGAGTTGGCTATCCCTGCATTAAAATACCAAGTGTTGCATGTCAAACTGTGAGGAATCATTCAACAAAGACAGAGACGTTTGATTCAGGGCGTTCTGATGTATTTCAAGGAAGTTATGACAGAAAATGTTTTGACTTTTGTATGTACGTTAAAAGTACGAGTTGGCTATCCCTGCTTTAAAATACCAAGTGTTGCCTGTCAAACTATGAGGATTAACGCAAGAAAGAGAAATCGTTTTGTTCAAGGACGTTCTGAGGTTATCAAGGACGTTATGACAGAAAAACAGTTCATATATACGTACGCGAAAAAACGAGTTGGCAATCCCTGCCTTTCAAATACCAAGTGTTGCATGTCCAACTGTGAGGAATAATGCAACAAGGACAGAGACGTTTGATTCAGGGCGTTCTGATGTATTTCAAGGAAGTTATGACAGAAAATGTTTTGACTTTTGTATGTACGTTAAAAGTACGAGTTGGCTATCCCTGCTTTAAAATACCAAGTGTTGCCTGTCAAACTATGAGGATTAACGCAAGAAAGAGAAATCGTTTTGTTCAAGGACGTTCTGATGGTTATCAAGGACGTTATGACAGAAAAACAGTTCATATATACGTACGCGAAAAAACGAGTTGGCAATCCCTGCCTTCAAATACCAAGTGTTGCATGTCCAACTGTGAGGAATAATGCATCAAGGACAAAGACGTTTGTTTCAGGGCGTTATGATGTATTTCAAGGAAGTTGTGACGGAAAAACTTTTTGACTTTTGTACGTGCGTGAAAAGTACGAGTTGGCTATTCCTGACTTAAAATACCAAGTGTTGCATGTCAAACTGTGAGGAATTATGCCACAAAGAAAATGAACTTTATTTCGAGGCGTTCTGATTAATTTCAGGGAAGTTATGACATAAAAACATTTTCACTTTTGAACGTACGCGAAAAAAAAGAGTTGGCTATCCCTGCATTAAAATACCAAGTGTTGCATGTCAAACTGTGAGGAATCATTCAACAAAGACAGAGACGTTTGATTCAGGGCGTTCTGATGTATTTCAAGGAAGTTATGACAGAAAATGTTTTGACTTTTGTATGTACGTTAAAAGTACGAGTTGGCTATCCCTGCTTTAAAATACCAAGTGTTGCCTGTCAAACTATGAGGATTAACGCAAGAAAGAGAAATCGTTTTGTTCAAGGACGTTCTGATGGTTATCAAGGACGTTATGACAGAAAAACAGTTCATATATACGTACGCGAAAAAACGAGATGGCAATCCCTGCCTTCAAATACCAAGTGTTGCATGTCCAGCTGTGAGGAATAATGCAACAAGGACAGAGACGTTTCTTTCAGGACGTTATGATGTATTTCAAGGAAGTTGTGACGGAAAAACTTTTTGACTTTTGTACGTGCGTGAAAAGTACGAGTTGGCTATTCCTGACTTAAAATACCAAGTGTTGCATGTCAAACTGTGAGGAATTATGCCACAAAGAAAATGAACTTTATTTCGAGGCGTTCTGATTAATTTCAGGGAAGTTATGACATAAAACATTTTCACTTTTGAACGTACGCGAAAAAAAGGAGTTGGCTATCCCTGCATTAAAATACCAAGTGTTGTATGTCAAACTGTGAGGAATCGTTCAACAAAGACAGAGACGTTTGATTCAGGGCGTTCTGATGTATTTCAAGGAAGTTATGACAGAAAATGTTTTGACTTTTGTATGTACGTTAAAAGTACGAGTTGGCTGTCCCTGCTTTAAAATACCAAGTGTTGCCTGTCAAACTATGTGGATTAACGCAAGAAAGAGATATCGTTTTGTTCAAGGACGTTCTGATGGTTATCAAGGACGTTATGACAGAAAAACAGTTCATATATACGTACGCGAAAAAACGAGTTGGCAATCCCTGCCTCAAATACCAAGTGTTGCATGTCCAACTGTGAGGAATAATGCAACAAGGACAGAGACGTTTGTTTCAGGGCGTTATGATGTATTTCA
>JAHFWJ010000734.1:0-214298 GCA_028555115.1 Himalopsyche japonica | reverse complement strand
ACTACTTGCAATGGTTACGAATTTTATTTAATAATGATCTTTACGTGGTATATTTATAATAAAATATTATTTATTATTGAATATTTGAAGCTATCGGCATGTATTGAAGGCCGTACGTGGATTGTCGATCAATTTTGATTATTGGCTGAATCATCCGTAATCAATTTTTTTTTTATTTCGTTTTGATTGTGTCTATAAATTGTTAACTCGTCAATGATTGTAGGGGGATTCACTTGTGTTGGGTTTGAAGTATTTTGTTTGTCTTTTAAAAATTAATTCACTTGTGTTGGGCTTGAAGTATTTTGTTTGTCTTTTAAAAATTAAAGGTGAATGATCCGACGGAATATAACTATCTAAATAGAAATTTTAGATATGACTTGTTGAAACTTTGAACGTTTTTACATAGTGTGCTACTGACATTTTCATGCACTCTATCACACGGATGCAATATCAGTGACAAACAATATACACATTTTCATCTTTCATGAAGGAGAAGAATTAATTATAAAGGAAAAACTTATACTCGGTCCAAATATGAATCTGAAATAAATTTCAAATCTATTGATTTGAATATTATTCATGACACTCAGTTTTATAAACAGTATACACCGTTAACGAGTCTTTGATGAAAGGATTTTACAACAAATAATAATATTCTATCAATAAAATGAAATATGAGTAGTTATAAACTTAGAGATACCTATTTATTTAAAATTGGTAGTCAAACATTGGATGTCGTAATATCGGAATTTAATTCATGAGATTTTTAGCTCATTCAACTTATCTCACGTAATGCATATAATAAGCGAGAATAAGGAAGGTTAAGCTGATCGTTGAGAATAAACATTAAATTTACTGGGCTTTGCTTATTTTGAAAATTTCTTAAATAAATAATTTATGACCCCCCGTTAAATTATCCAATTTAAATGTGTTAAATTACTGTATCAAAACACACTTTTCAAAGACTGAATTTTGCCATAATTGTTTACAGTTCGGACGCTGCTTGAAGCGTCCTGGATCGTGTGATCGTGCTAGCATATTACTTAATTAATTATCTCGAAAATAAATGTTTAATTTGAAATCGTTGCACTGGCTAGTATTCGATAGGGTGCCAGAACGGCGCAGTTCTAAATAATGATTTGAATCAGATGGCCGTCTAACTTACTATAACATATGGGAGGCAAAAAGAGCCATCTGTAAATTTGAAGAATGTCGAGGAAAGCAAAAATAAAATTTCAATTAAGAATAGTGGACATAATTTTCGAGTGATGTCAACAATATTTCAGTTTTTTTTAACACGTTCGGGTATTGTTTTTTCAAGATTTTTTTTCTTCCTATTCAGCTTAATTAAGATATTTGAAACGTACTATTGTACTTTTTTCTGTATTTTTTTTAATAGTGGTTTCAAATTTTTCATTTTCTCTTATTCCATCGGTAGCGAAAATAAAAATTGAAAAATTTATATGAAATCATTATTTTAAATTATATAGAGCAGTTGTTGGCAACATACGCCTCATGAGTCTTGGCAAATTATTTGATAATATATTTCGGTTTTACGAACTTAAATTTTTTTATATACTTGAGAAATTGCTAAGAATCTTTTTGTATAACACCCTCATATTCGTTTTTTTTAAACTTAATGTCATTACTGTTATTATAATAGATTGAGCGATTGAACGAATATTGACCTTTGTAAGATTTTTATAGATTAAACTGTAATGGTTCATTGTACAGCGTAGTGTCTATGCGGAAGGAAAGGAAATTTCTGATAAAGCATGTGATTAGCTGCAGTTCGGTCATGTGGTGTATATCTTTTAGCATACTTCATTAAAATACCACTATTGACCACAAGGCAATGATAATGTATTTTTTTCCATTCAAACTACGATAATCAGTATACAAATTTATTCCTCTTTATATTCGTCATTTTACTAACGTCAAACTATTGTCATTTAATTTTTACTTCAAATTTGTAAGGAATTTCCGTTGCTGAGAAATCGTTTAAGTATATCTAGCAATAAAATTTAATTTTAAGTTTTTTTAAAATTTATTTTAAAATTTATGAATTATTCATTTCCTACATAATTTGCCGTTGTATCTCAAGACTCACAAGGAAACAATAACGAGACAATTTAGGTGTAGTCTTTAAACATTTGATTTTCCTGTCAACTCATATTTTTATGTAATGCAATTTAATTACGTTTTCCGTATCAATAAATACCATTAAAAGCGATCGATTTAGTGAATGTATAAATTAGAATAATGGTATTCCTGATATAGTATTTATATTAGAGTAATTGATGACATGCTAATTATTTGATGCCATTTGTTGTCAATTAGTGCCTTTGCCTCACACAGCTGATAATTATTTATACTTTGGCATTTTAAACTAATTGGTGTATGCATTACTTGTGATTTTTAAGTTTACTTTGTTTTAAGACATAATCCACTACTATTAAGTATTATATATATATCCACATGAAATAAAATGTTATGTGATTTTCATTGAATCTATCAGTGCAGCCGTGCTAACAACGATGACCATTGTGACTGGTAAGATAAAACGGGTTGCTGTAATAATTCATTCATTATATTTAAACGAATGAACGTGTTAGATTTGCGTCGTCATAAAAATACATAAGAAATATACCTCGCCACCGTGTGAGTATCGAATGCTGACCCAAATCCTTGAGTAAGTTGTTTTACCTCTATGCTAGTACAACTTGTTTCTGACCTGCTCCATATGTTATGTTAACGTTATGCAAGCTGCAGTTAACTGAAGAAGCAAAAAACATCTGGCATTTTTTTTATCTTCGTTTATAAAGTAAGGAAACATTTTCGCACTAAAACAAAAAAAAAAAAAACTTTTACTTTCGTGTTTTATAATTAACATATTTTTATTCGTTTGTTTTCGCATACATGTGGAGTATGTTTTTAGTTTAAATGATTGTATATTCCATTGAATATGCGACTAGGAAAGCAGTTTAAACATACATCTACAGTACATGGATATATTAAGTATTCATAAGATACACCTTTTTTATTATTGAACGGGCGTCGAGTGTAGGAAGTAGTATCACTTGCAATGATAATGATTTGTGAGAAGGGTAACCCCAAAGGAAATTATTGTAAGATAAGGTCACTTGTCTTATTTGAAATATATATTCGGGTTCTAATTGATATTCTATTTATTAATATTCAGGTATTTAGTTACGCGTATTATGCGTATTTTTTACGCGAGTGTCTTAGGAGCAATTTTAGCTATTTGGTGAGTTTCAAAGTTTTTTTGATTTTTTTATCTATACCAACTAAATATTGACACTTTTGTGGCAGGCTGCAAAAATTTTACGTGTATTTTTATGCGTGTCTCAGGAGCAATCACACAAAACCAATTTCTATCATGAAAAATAAATATCTCCAGTATAATGAAATATTTTCCGAGAAGTCGAACCAATATTACGTTCGGTCGACTTATAAAAGACGTGGCATTTTGTATTTTTCATATTCGTTAGTGTAACAATCCTAGATTGATAAAATGAAGGATATAGCAATTTTTGTCAAAAGAATATAATATATTCCCAAATAATACTCAACAAAATTACAAATAAGTTTGCTTAATAATCCCACAAGTGCCCTTTTGCTGCGGCGACGACATGATGCCATCAATTATCTGCTATTTTCGTTTTGTCAGTTTGTATCCAATATTTGTCGTTACGTCCAATTAATTCTAATAGAAAAAAACGTCACGACACCACTAAGATCATTCAAACGGAGTATAACAGATTATTTGTTTTGACATGTTTTGATGATATTAATGACGTCCAATGTCATTGACTTATTTGCGAACTCGACGGTGGAGACTTAAAAGCTTGTCCTTGCTATTGAAGTATGTTTTTTGAAGAGATGAAATATTAGAACAGATTATCTTCGATATACTTTTAGAGATGTAACGACGTTCCAAAATGCACATTTTTATCAAATTCATTGATATCAAGAATGAGTATTTCAGAATAGTATTGTTCTAAATTATTGTATTATTGAATTATTACGCGTTCGAGACTTTCAACATTGTCGTATAAAAAGTAAATCTAAGTAGGCATACCTTAAAAGAAAGCTACAAGCCTCTACGTTTACTAATATAATATAAACGGAAAATTTCACAAAATAGAAAACAAAATATTCAATTATAATAAGATACAATTTTAAGTAGATATCTTACTTTCCATTATCACACACATTATTGTCGGTTGAACTCATATTTCAAATATTTGACTCCGATAATTGCTTAACTATTTTCTGATTTTTATTGTTTTCCTCTCTGTATAGTTTTCTAAAACATAGGAATTTAAACAAAATGAATGATTTTTTCGATAAGAATGGAGGATATAAAGTCGATTTATTCTAGTTCTATAGATGATTTGAATCTGTCATCCACAACACTATCACTTGTGATGCATTGTCACCTCGGCCTTCATTCATTATACTTATTAATTAAAAATAAAATTTTTGTATTAAGTATTTTTAATTTTATTTATTGATATTTGGTTATTATCGAATGCATCATTAACGTCTAGTTTTTGTAAACTTTAAATGTATTTATCGAACATACAGTCGTTAAACAGGTAATATTATTGACGAATATACTTAACACTACTTAAGTCCAATAATATTTAATATTTTTTTTGTAGTATTTCCACAATTTTATATTTTGAATATCAAGACCGATAATACTAGCCATCAGCGAAACCGGAAGGTCCAGTCCTAGTCTTAAAAATATAAAATTGTAGAAATAGTACTTAACATTATAATAGTATTATTAAAATATAATACCTTTCCAACTAGAAGTGACAGTTATGATCTTAAAAGGGACCCTAATAATAGTTACTGAGTGAATAACTGGGCTTTCAATGGAGTGTCGTAAAATATTAGTACTTTTTGTTTGTATATTAATTACATCGAGAAAGTACGTCATTAAATACTCGAGTCTCTTCTTTTTTTATTTCAATTACTTTTTACTACAAAGTTTATAAATATTTACTCTGCTTTGTAACAAAATCGATTACTTCGGGTCTCATTGATCTTGTTTGTCGCCGAGTATGAATACGCAGTAAGAAACAGCTTTTATTTTGCAAAATAACAGGTAAAATTTGGCCATGCTTCAAAATATCGTTGGCAGTCGCAAGAAATGCCGGTTCTAATCTCGATCGAGATAAGTAAAGGCGCCATTCATGCTAAGTGTGTTTAACATAAGTAACACGTGAAATTTATAATGCACACTTTTTACGCATGTAACAGCCTTATAAATAGAAAGTGATTTTTTCTTCGCGTTCTTTTTTTCGTGTGCCCGATGATTGTTTATGGTCCATCGAATTCTTTTGTTGGTTTCTCGTACGCGCATACCTTCGCAGTCGCATGCTGCAAGTCATTGATGCGTACTTCGTCAAATACTATAATTGTTTTCCTTCCCGCACAGCGCTCATTTTGATTTGCTGGGTAATTGGAAGTGTTTTTCCAAACTACATGTATATCGTTACTATCATTATCGTTTCATTCGAAGTCTAGGCGATGTCAATGAACGTGACACTTGGACGGGTTGCTTACTGCAACGCTTTCCAAACTTTTTCATTCTCCGGCCCACAAAATTTACAATAGATAAATCACGCTCTCCTTCCGTAAAAAAATAACTAATTTACTTTTCAAAAACATCATTTGCCATTGTATTAACACACCGACTATTAACGTCTCAGGCGTTGAGACGGCAAAATGCAGTGTGTTGATGGTCAAAAATATAAATTAATCTGTCTCTTTTTTATCTATTTCTTTTATTTTGCCATTAATAACTAGTGTTGATGCTTTGTTTACAGTGAAAATCTTAAGTTACATGATCATTTTATGCTTTTTTTTTATTTCCGTGGCACGTGGCACTCAATATATTATTGTATTGAAAATAATATCATACGTTTCACAATTTTTTAAACATTTTCATATTAAATAAAAACGACAAAATACATACAGTGGGCGATCGGTTAACGAAAAGTTCGGACTGCGAGCAAATCGGACAACGAACATATATTCGGATACCGATCTTTCTAATCCACTTAATCTATCTGTTATATAATAATAATCGGTTAGCGGACAAATCGGATTATACATATTATGTTGAGATCACCCACTGTATTTAATTCATATATCTCAAAAACTACTCAACTAACATAACAGAAAATTAGCGGCTGAATTTTACTAATCTAAGTAGAGTAAGGACATATTATATAACGCGTAGTTCTTTATTGTATACGTCAAGTAATCTACGTATTCTAGGCAAGTTACTTGATGTTTACGATAAAGAACTACGGCGTTGATAAATATTTTATGCAGCTAAAATATGAATACGATCGAATTGGGATTTCTATCCGGTTTTCGACGTGTAAAGGGAGTGTCTTGGCCTAATAACATATAACGTGAGCATACTCGGTGGTTACTATGTCGTACCAAATATGGCAGCGCTGTGGTAAATATTTCAATAGTAAATTACGACTTTACCAGAGTGGCAAACGAAGCTGTGTTGAATTATCGATGCACGCTTTTGAGTAAGGCAACGTGTAATCGATTAAACGATTAGTTTTGCCTACTTTCTAAAAAAAAAGTTTAACAACACCTAAATACAATGATTATTACACGTTTTATTTGTATGTGTTTATTGCATATGTGTATTGATATAAATTATAAAGCATTACAGGAAGTTGAAAATGCGTCAGGTATTTCTGAATTCTCTTTAAGGCACTCTGGGATTCCGGTCACATGCTGAGCGTTCTTTTTCTTAACCGGCGTGCCTGACTATTTTTCCGCGATACTGAAATGTCGAGGCTTTACGTAGCATCTACAGTACCTTCCCTAGCCATTAAATACTTTTCGATACTTTCTTTTAGACGCATACAATTCTTTCTACATCAGCATATAAATGCACGTTGTCTTATTTGCAAACGCTATCTTGTAGCTGATGTTTCAATGCTCATTTAGCATTCGGAAGCCTTATGCAGAAGTGAATTAATGGACGATTGGGTAGTGTGTATGCTTTTGAGCTAGAAGTGGTGTGTATAAAGCAAAAGCCCGCTACCAAGTTAGTTGGTGGAATATGTTCATACGATTTGAACAACCTTACATTTAAAAAATCGAAGAAAAAAATAAAGGTCCTTGGGAAAGAATAAAAATGCAAACAAAGTATGAATCGTACTCGTAACTCAATTTTTCTTCTATCCTGTGCTATATATATATCCATACCCATAACACGGCTATTTGAGTAATAACTAAAACGGATTTTTAATTCGTTTTATTGTAGTATAATTATTATATTTATTATAATTACACATGCATGTACGTAAACTTAATTTGATTGCCCAAATCGTTGATAAAAACTATTATGTATTTATGTCATCTATACATCCACACCGGAAACGGATATGGCACAACATTCAAACAGCCTTGATATTTAATAGCTCCATTAGTTAATTAAGCAATAGCTGTTTTTTTTTAATTTTTCTATCATGGAATTTTTTAAAAAATATTACACCAAACTGCAGTAAATATCTACTATACTCTAATTAAATATGACGCTAAAAATTGTATACCGGTAGGTTGACGTTATGAATAAAAAACGTATGTTATGTTTTCTTTCTTTTAATACTGTTAAATAACCTGCATTAGGAAAAATTAAATACATGCATTCGATTCTTCTGCCCTGTGTATTGTGAATCGTCATTAATTTGAATGGATTCGAAATGTCTGATGGTTTGGCATTGCAAAGCCGGTTTCACAAATGTAGTTTAGAAAAGTAGAGTGGATCAATTACCAAAATTAGTATACTTATTGATGATAAATCTACATTTAATATAGATTGAGTGTCACATACCAAATTCAATGAATAACCAAGATGTGTAAATATTGTGATCGTGAATTCGAAAATAGCTTCAACTTTTACAAAGACCTACCAGTGACAAACAAACATAATACTTCTGTACGGCGAGTAATTTGTGAATTAATATATATTCTTCAAAGAAATAATGACCATTTTGCCAAAGATACATAGAATCCCAGTAAAAAAAATATCAATTGGATGGAAATATTCATAAACATAAAAATTCAGATATATTTCGGTTTTGCTTTTGCCATTTTGTATTATTAAGATCAAAATCTATTTTGGCACATACAAATTTTTAGCAACGTTCGTTTTCACTTTTTACCGTTTTTGCTTTCTGAACGAGTTTTATATAAAATTCTTATATTTAGATAAAAATAAATGTCACAATGAGGATATTTTTGAAAAGCCATTTGAAGATTGGCTAATTGCTATTTTTGTTTTGCTGAAAAACGAACCTTGTATAATAAGATATTGCTCGGGTGCGAAAACTTTACATTCAGTTCTAGGGTCACTGTATTCTGCGTGAGCTTGCACGCACCATCGAATGTACGTATATTTTTAATAATAATTGGCAGGAACAGAACAATGACCTTTCGATTGGACGCTCGCGTTTTAACTGCACTGCCAAAACATCTACAAAGGAAACTGGTGTCTTCACCAATTTATGCACAAGGACGACGCACTTACGAGCATACAGAAATACGCGTTGCTTATAATTGTAGCAAGCTAAAACAAACAAGCCTCAAATATTGACGACATCTATTGAGTAAACATCGTTAGATAGTAATTAAAAAAAAACCTTTTTTTTCTCATCGTCATCAGTTCGTCAATTATTTCACTATAAATCGCTTGTGGTAAACTTGAGAATAATTATAATATTCAATAAATTGAATTCAACTTGCGAAGAAAATTAGCACTTCCTGGATATTTTAAATTTGAGAAAATCGTCTGACAGCAATTGTATCCAAGACGTTTCAATCTTAAAATGGAATTTTGCCTCTTGGTTTGGATATGATTTTTTCGTTTTAAAGCATACTGACACGCAAATAGAAAACAAATATTTCGTTGTATGAAAATGCGAGGGAATTAACCTGTTACCTGCTTCGCCAAATATAGGATATTCCGACCTATTTCAAAAACCAATTCCATAGTGTTGATGTTAACAAAATCTACGGGGATTATTAAGAAAAATCAGGCTATATTTTAACAAAAAATATGCTCGTACAGAAAAGTTTAAACGCTGTTGATTAACGGTCTCATGTTTTTGAGTGTCGCCTAACAACACATCGAAATCAGCCGTCTCAATGGTTGAGACATTAGCTGTGTGAATTATTAGCATAGTGCAGCGTCATAGTATTTTTGAAACAAAAAAAAAATAGCTAATTCTTTATGCTGTTCTAACAATGACTGTAAATATATTTTTTAAAAAAATACAACTTAATTCTTAGTTATTTAATTTACCCTATTTCATCTGAGATTACCATCTTAAAATGTTTATTCAATATATATACAAGTGCAATAACTGCAATACAGTAGAAACTTCGAGTCATGAATTTGTTTTAGGTGGAAGTTGTTGGTATTTCGTTGTTTTGTTGCGTTGGTCTGACATTTTTGTATAACATAGAAACTGTTACAAATTGAATTCGTTCTTAAAATTAATTATGAAAGATAACTGTACTTTTATCTTTCGTCCGTATTCATAACAATGAACCATTGTGCGATTGTCCGCAACAGTGTTGAGCAACATGCGGGGAATTTTGTATGTCAACCGATAATCGATTGCCTACATGCATAATATTTTTGAAGAATGGCTTTTTTTTCGATGCAAGACTCTTGTTTGGTGCCATATTTCCGTTTCCGCGTACGGCGCTAGTAAATATTTTTAAAAAATGGCGGTCGTTATATCACCGCGCGGTGAATGCAATGTTTTGATTCGCATATGTGACAAAAGCTGTCTATGTTATTTATTAGCTGTAGGGAGTAGGCATTTGGAATCTTATTTGAGAGTTCGTGTCACGGGGAATACTTCAGTTTATGTATTTGGCACGAAATATTGCCAATTATTTGAGATATTTACGCGTCCATGCATATTGTATACAGATTATGTGTGTTTATTTATTTAGCACGTAGAAATTAATTTATGTCAAATTTGGTGCCAAATTAATAACATAATATATTTAACAATAAGTTAAATATATTTAAGAGAATTTAAACAATACCAATATCCATTCTTTTTGTGTGTGATTGTTGTACAATATTCTATAAAATCACCCAAAAATCGTGAAGAAAATATAACAAATACAACTTTAATTGAATACAACCTTTTTTTTATAATATAAATTATTGACGTAAAAGGCTAGTTAGTATGAATGTCACACTGTTCAATATTTTTTCCTATTTATGACGAGCTTGTTCCCTTGGATATTTAACTTTCGTCGTAAGGATATTGAACAATATTTCATCGTTATTGAATCAGAAATATGATGAATTTACATATTCGACATTTCTTTCAGACAAAGACGAAAATAATCCTTTTGTTACAAAAATACCATACATCCACATTTTGTCTGAAACGATTTACATTATAAATATTTCGATAGAAATAATCTACATTAGTTTTTTTTTTCTTGAATTTTCTTTATTCGCTGGAATCATTTGATGCTTGTCAAATATTAATGTAAATGACCCTCGAACTGTAAAATAATATACTCGTTTATATCTGTAAAGTTTTCATGGACGCAAAAAATGGTTATTTTTAATAACACACGTCCCACGCACAGTGAACTTATTAAGTTCAATATCCCCTGGTGATGTTTCGCTTATCTTCATGATTATGTGTACCAAATGTTTTATTCATTATGATATGATAATAGTATCTCACAATTTTTATTTGAATTGAATCGTATTTGAATACTGTGTTGCTCTAGAATTTTGTATTTTGTAAGTTTTAACATGCAATATAAGAGAGAGAAATAGTTCCCATATATATTATAATTATTTTTAACTGTAATACGATGAAAATATGTTTCCAAATATGCTATTGCAATGTGCAAATTGCCAATTGATAGGACTTAATTATTGACATAATAGTGCAGTAAATATTATACTATCTTCGTAAATATGTCTATTGATCTCTTGAACTTGTTTCAACCTTCTATTTTTCGTTTATCATTACAAACAACCGAAAGAAAATTTATCAAAATACTAATTATCGAAGATAAACATTTGACTTTTAAGGTGTGAGCTGTCACTACTTGATTGAAAGGTGTGATAATTAAAATAATACAAGCATTTTTCTAGTACTTATTTACAAAATATATTTTATGATCAGGACCGGTTTCTCTCATCGCGAGAATTATCAACTGAATATATTTTGGAAATAAGTATTAAAAATGTATTTTTTTAATTACAATAAAAATTTGAGACTAGATTCAATAGTCAATCAATTAAAAAAAAAACTCTATAAGTATATCTGCCATCGTCATTATAGTTGAAATTTCAGGGAAAAATCCGTAGATACAAACTGAATGATAATTATATCTCTAAAATTATACTCTCACATACACCTCTTCTCAACTTTTAATTGGATTTAATCGTTTAATATTTGATGAATTGTTTTGTTATATAATTTATGATATCGACTGAAGTTGCTTGATGGAATTTCAATATCAAATTTGAATTGTTACAATTTTGTACGATTCCACATGTTTTGTCACTAACGACCCGGGTTTCGCCCTTCGGCATTTTCAGGCATTCCATCTCACGGATTAACGGAGAACTGATAGAGTCATTTTTGTTATATATTTATATTACTTACGCGTATATTTTGTGGTAATTAAAATTATTGGCGAGCTTCGTTGTGAGTGCATATAAAAATATGCAGGCTTTGGACGAATTTGGGTAACAAATTTGACAGCGAGCCGTTAGGCCTAGCCCCTTCAGGCCAGTACGATTAGATTATTTTGTTAATTTCGGCCCACGATGACCTCAGACTTCAATACCCTAATTTACCCAAACCATCATCGATGCGTTTAAGTTTCTCTTTATATAGTTGACACAGTTCGTGATTGAACAGTATTCCAGTGAACTATCTTCTTTTGCTTACTTAAACCTATTAAGATTAGACGAAACGGTAAAAGCAGATTAAATATGTAATAATCTTTGATTGATCATGTTTGTTTGATCAAGCTATGTTTAGATAAGTCAATCCCAGCAGCGATGTAAAGTAGGAAACGCGTATGTTTTTAACCCTTTGCACTCCAAAGATTTTTAAAAAAAGTTTAAGTAAAAAAACAGCTCCAAGCCTTTTTTAGCTAATTTTCTCAAAAAAAGATATTGTTGTTAAAAGTCATATAACAAGCGTTTTAAAAAAATAAAAAAATGATTTATTGCCAAGATATTTATTTATTGAATCAGTTTTCAAAATTTGTTACGGTATGATAAATTTTGAAACATTCTCCAGGGTGAAGGGATGGTATTCGCTCGCATGTATCACAATAAAAACTCTTTCTTTTTATTTTTCATGGAGTATTGCAATCAGAACGTACCAAACAATCTTTGTAATTTGTGCCATCAAATATAAAATGCGGAGCATAATCTAATCTCTGTTTCTGATCAGTTGTTGATGCATCACTATGAATCCGCATGACATGCCCTCTTGTAACTCTTGTACTTCTTCCTCTGAATTAGATTCAGTTGCAATAGGTGTAGTAGATATCGATACGGCGACTGTTGAATCTGATCCGATGAAATGTTCTTTTTCAGATAAATCCAGTCGTTCTAATATCTCATCCAAATTATTCATGTATTCATCATCACTGCTTTCAAATGCATTGACAGACGAGATCTTCCTAGCTAGAGACATTTTTGGGCTATAAATGATTAAAAAAAACTATTCACAACGATATATAATTATCTATAAACACACAATATGTAAAAACTTAGTTGCAATCCAAAAACATTACAACTTTTCACAAATATAATGTTGACAGTGACACAGTTCTGTGGCGCTCGAATACCCAGACCCCAACATATTTTCTCCCACATTCCAGGAAACACTTGAATGGCTCAATTCGAAAGGAAATATTTATTATCCCTTCAAGAACATGTACCTTGACTCACCAGCTTAAAAAAATATCAGAGAAGCTAAAAACATATTGTAAAATAAATTAAGAAAACATTGTCCAGCCGTTGTGGATATTGGAGCTGCCAGTGAAAAATAAATGTCCACTACGTGTGGACATTGGAGTACAAAGAGTTAATAATATAATAGTATGATTTTTTTTGCAACGACCATACCACGTTGTAAACACCGGCTCTCGTGCGATCACCGAAGTTAAGCAACATTGGGCGCGGATAGTGCTTGGATGGGTGACCGCTCGGGAACACCGAGTGCCGTGTTCTCTTGGCTATGGGAAGGAAAACCCAGACAGAAAACCGAACACCAACCCGCCTGGGCAGCGTGGTGTTGCTATGTCCAAACCCCCCCTGAAAAAAAAAAAAAAAACAGGGGGAGGCCTTCATCCAGCAGTGGATCGACCCCGGCTGATGATGATGATGATGATGATGATTTTTTCACTCATACAATAGCCTCGCACGCGACCTGAGCGTGACCTCCGTTTTCATATGGCCGACATCAAACTATGTCGATACTAGTATTTTTGTTGCTAAATTTTCAAGTTTTTTCCGGCTCAATTAAAATTTTAAAACCAACAAAACATTATATTATTAACAATATAATCACTACTCAATCTAAACATTTGATTGACAGCTAACATTCTATTCATTATTATTATAGTACATTATTATAACATTTAAAATCTGTATTATATTAGAGAAATATAATTAATAATTAGGCTTTTTACGAATAAACCATTTCATTATAATAGTTTGTATAATTTTGACGGTCGCTCTATATTTGCATTTAAAGTTTTGACTTGAATGTTCACAGAAATAACAACGTAAAAAAATAAACCTTTTTATGTCTTTATCATATGATAAAAGTATTAATCGATTTAAGGCAAGCTTGAACGATTCGAATGTGCTAAATAAGTTCTTTCTGACAACCAGTTATTTCCTAACCGTATTTTTTAAACTTATAAGAAAGTTCAACGGACCAGATCTCTTCCATGTCCACTTAGCCTCGCAAGTATAAATTATTTGGTTTCAATTCCTTGCCGTGTTGAGGATTATTGTTTTAACGCGTTTACCTGAAATAGTGAGTTAAATATATTTTTTTTCTTTCCTTGTAAAGCTATATCATTCCTAAATGTGTCGCAATGATTGCGCTGGAGATTATATTACACGTTTTCAGCAAACCGTGACGCATTCAAAGCAGTCGTGTGATGAAATTTAATAATACCAAATGACGAAACAGACGGACTAGCTTCTTGTCTTCTTGTCTCATATCTGACGGGTGGAAAAACAAGTGAAAATCATTCATTCGTTCGAATTTGCAATAATGAGACGCCGAAATCACACCGCTTCTCATTTCAATCTTACGAAATGTAGTTTGAAAGTATACAAACAAATAATACGAGATCAGTAAACGAGAACGCTCGATCTATTAATAAAACATTTGTATAAAATCTGCATTTAAATAGTGGTGATTGTGGTTTTGCAAAATTCAGGATATAACTATAATCTTAATGACATTTAGCACACACGATAAAACTCGTTTAACACCGTTGAAAATGTCAATTATTCTATCAAAGATGTTTATTTATTATCACTTCCTTTTAAATATATATATATTGCCGAATTAATTGATCTGCAAAGCCCGTATTAATTCAATGACTAAATACAGTTTGAGGAAAAAAATTAAAACACGTATACCCTAAAACACACATTTTGAATTTATGAAAATATGTCTTATTTTTTGGAATTGACTATGGACATCTGAAGCATGATTCCATGATGACATTCCATGTACGTATAGACCAAAAATATCATTGTATTGTGCCTGCGGCTAAATTATTCGTTTGGTGAAAACTTATTTTTTTACAAACGTTTCTAATTGAATGAATGTAACATTATTGTATTGCTACGCACCCAAATGAAGCCGTAGAAGGTCTAACACGGCGTAGAGTTTGGTTCTACGCCATGTCAAATTTAATCTTTGAATGACCAAGTAGACAGGCGCCGGTTTTATTATCCGATTCGCATATCGGCTTACATCGTAGCACGTTCACGCCAATGTCAAGATCACCTTTTTGTTATCACTATGATGGTACGTCAAGGCGCTGAATTACTTTACGTAATATTTTCCTAGAGATCTTTCCTTACTTATCACTCCGCAGAAATGTACGCAATTCGAGAGGATTTTGTCATACTCTATCATGTAGAAAACAGTATATTTACACTATAATAATATTCCAATATTCTATCAAATGAATTCATAAATTTAACGTTACGTTAAGAATATATTTGTAATTATTTTCCTTATTATATCAATCGCCCTCTTACGACGTGTCTTAAAAATTACGTAGTATAAAATGAAAAAATAAGAACGCGGTGAAAAAATGGCAATGTATTTTAGCTCTACAATTTTTTTTATACGATATAGTTGATAGCTATTTCGGCTCACGCCACCTTCCGAACCATGATAGTTCTAGTAGCTATTTTTCACCGCGTTATAATGGAGATCTACCAAGTAAATGCCAACTAAATAAATAAAAAAATAAAAATTTTAATTAAAATCTTACTGATTTCTATAATGATATTTTTTATTCAGCTGACTTAGAATTCAAATTAATTTGTTCAGTGCCACATGTCACAATGATCTTATAAGAAATTATTCATTTTAATAATACAATTTGAATATAAAATATATAATATACGTATTTATAATATATATTAACGAATATTTATTACTCATTTTTTACCATTGAAATCACCCATAACTCAATTATTGCATGGTCAAACGTGACGTGACCTTAACGCGAAAATAAACTACCGATAAAATAACAGCTGTAAAAAATAGGCTCGTTGTTTCGATTTGTGTTTTCTCTTTTGAGCTGACTTTTTTAAGAAAAATTTATTATTACTTAAACGTACTTTCATTGAGATTTATCTGAATTTTATGTTGGTATGTTGTTTGTTTATTAAATTTGTAAATGGAATTTTATCTTTATTTTTAATCTATAGGAAAATATCAATTCATTTGTCCCGCATAGAATCAGAATAAAGCCAACATGATTTGATTAATTATAGTGTAATAATATTCGCACTAGGTATATTTAAAAGAAAATATTTTTGTGAATATTTTCGCTCCCCGCTGTGGTACACCTTAGTTCTGACGATGACTTGGTTACGAAACACATTTTTTTTCATATTACATTAAACAATTATAATACCAACTAGTCAAAATAAGTATTTTATTTAAATGAGAAACTCATAACATCCATTGGGACAGTGCAAATAGAAATACTAAAAATATTTAAACATGTCTATGCGTGTTGACAAGGAAGGGTGACGAGGTATCGTCGGAATTTCCGATGCGTTGGCATCGTGAGGTATTCCCAGACATCGCTCTCGACGGCGTCGGCGCTAGGGTGCGACGCCTGGCAGGTCGGACTTCCGGCGTCGTTATTTTATAATGAACTAAAGTCGCTTGTTATAAGCTGCACATAATGTAAACCCTTCGCCGTGTAGATTAATGACCTGAGAGTGTGCCCATAAAATAGTCTGATTTAGTATGAGTTGTTGAATGATGATACTAATCGTATTATCATATTTGATTACCTGTTTTAAAAGAATTAATATTACTACCGTATTTTCAAAAAAGAATCTCAAAATTACTTCTAATTAATCAGTGATGCTTGTTGAAAAAAAACCTGAACATTTGTGTGTTTTCCCTTTCTCTGAAATAGTAATAAAAAAAATATACACAACAATATACACATTGTTACGTCAGTATTGAAAATAAGTTCTCTTTACAGTGATATTGCAAAAGATCTTTTGTCTATATTGAGTCAGGTGTGTCTGAAAAACGTTGTCGATTTATATTTTTGCATTTTCCATAGAAGTCACGAAGTTTGAAATTAACTTAATACTATACCGCATTAGATAACTTAATGATTAGTTGATCATATGTCGACGAAAAAAATATTTATGCGTTAATGCCCACGTGTACATCGCAAGCGAAGCTGATTTTTTAAAAAATACTCAAATTATCATATATTTATTATCATTTTTATTTTTGTAAATTATATGTATAAAAATTAGCTCATTTTGGGTCTAATTAGGTTTTATGTTGACATCATAACCGGTTAAGCTTGTTTCATATAATTGTAAAATTTGTGTTTTACTTCATTTATTTCATTCAGTTTTTATATCCCCATGAGAATAAAATGTATTTATAATTAACTCTAGGATTATGGTATGTCATAAATCTAATCATACAATAAGTACAAAAAATAATATATTTTTAGTATAACTATTTATGGGCGTGGTTTACAGTATCATTGCAATCCCCTACCCTTCACAGTCGCTTGGTATGAATATACGTCTCACGTGATGTAAACAACGTGAAGTGTGTTTCAGTTTTGTGCTCGGATTGTCTCGGGAGCAACTGCCCAAGACATGTCGGCTTGCACTTTTGTATACTGTCACCAAAGTAATGTAGTATTGTCTGTATACATCTGTTCGCTCGCTCTATTTTAATTTGTCCTATTGGCTATCAAATTAACATAGCCTGTATGTGCGATAACAAGTCCATAATTTTAATAAAATAGCAAATATTTAAAAAAACTTCCATATCATGCATTTTGTTAATATTTGATAAATTAAATAGTTAAATTGTCATAACTTGAATAAATTTGTGAGAAGTAAAGAAAATATTGATTTTATTTTTCAATTAACTTTTCATTTTTATTAACGCTGGCGTGTGAATTTTCGGCATAGCAACACTAGTCATTCGAAAGTTCTGCATTATTTGGCCCCATTATTTCTTCTGCGTTTCTGGCGTTTTTTATTCTCGATATACTAACTTATAACTTCTTAGGATATCTCAATCTCGTACACGACAGTATTATTATAAATATAGCAATTGTCGTTTTAAGCTTGCTTTAATGAATAGCGCGCTAATTAATTGTTCAGATGATGTAGTAAATACCTGAAATTTTAAATTATGTTAGTATGATTATACTATTCATAAATTTATAATTTTTACTGTTATCAACAGTATTTAGAAATATAAAAACCCTCATATTTATTTATACTTAGAGTATGAATTAGTTTAATAGATATATCATTTTGTAAAGCATTTTTGATGTAATTTATGTAATGTATTTGGAATGTTTGTTCGTAATTAAAATAAAATTACTAAAAATGTAGTTATAGTCATTAGTTAGTCGATCATAGATATTATATACGCATCTAGTGTGTCTATACCTATAATTCGTTTTTGCTTAAATGTGTTCTTTAGTAATTCAATGGCTCCAACTCTCCTTTGGGAGGAAGTAAGGGTACATAGCTGAAAAAATATTCTACGTGCTTTTGAATTGGTAGATATCTTTGAATAAATAATGTTTCTCTTTTTCAGTATTCCATACCTATATCTCTGAAATTCTTAGCTTCAAATATATATTATACATAAATATTTTTTTTATTTATAAATAGAATATACAACTTAGTTGCAATCAATTCCTTGACTAGTCCTGTAATATACCGTGTACTTGAATATTTCTTTATTTTATGCTAGATAGAGAAACCTCGACGACTTCTTTTTATTCAGTACGAAATTGCAAACAATACTGCTTTTTGAAACACGTGTTACAACACTAACAAAAAGTATTATCGAGATTATTTAAGTGAGTTACAGTAAAATATTAAACGACGTTTCGATTTTGTGGTTTGTATTGATAATGATACCATGTGAGTCGATTGGTTGTAGTCGACCAACGAATTGATAACCGTATAGGTTTTTTTGTTGTTTATAAAAACCGATTTCGAAACGGCGCATAATTACTTACTATGTATAATATTTGAACACAGCGTCTGTCCAAAATTATGTACTCAAATGCAACACATATTTGAAAAACAAAATGAGGAATATGTACTTTCGTAGCTTTACAACTGAATAATCAGAAAGTGTTTTGTTGATCTTTATAACTTAAATGCAACTGTCGATAAAATATTTTTGACTATGGTTTAAAAATGTTTCATCAGTATTGCACTCGTTTAATTTCAGTTTTCTTCTGATTCGCTTGGACTATTTTCCTTGGCGCTCTTTCAAATAAATCTATTTTGTAACAATAATAGTGTACACAGCTTTCTTTAATATGTTTATTCAATCAAACGCTTTGGAATTTTTGATAAACATCTCGACAAAAACACATTTATTTAGTTAATGGCGTACAATGTCGTCATAGCTGCTCTACTAGTATCGAATTCCTCAGAGACACAAAATGTATGCGTTTATGTCCATTGTCTATGGACAATTCAAAGTGTTAATATGTTATCTATTTCTGTCGTAAATTTTAAAACCGATAATGTAAAAAGTGACAGCAAATTATGAAATGTAATAATACCCGCTTTAAAATATTATAGAAAACTTCCTTCTGGGTGATATATTGGAAATTTATTAATTTATAAGTTTTATGGTGCTATTTAAATAATAAAACTACAAGGTATACTATAATTTCCACAATTTAATATTTTTAAGGTCTTTCACTTTCAGCCTTCACTTTTACAGTCACTCTTTCACTTTTATAATGTATTGACTACACTTCTTGTTGGGAATGATTTATATTTAAACAATTAACACATTTTGGGTACTGTTTTATTTTACAATAAAACAAAAATTTGTATGTAATTTAAACTAAGTATATTTTGTATGATTGCTTGAAAATTATTATCTAAGTTTTGTATCATTTGTTTTGTATACAAGGTTTTTAACTCTCAATTTATATATAGTACTTTGTTATGGTTTGTATATTATCAGTTGATAATGTTTTCAATAAGCGATACCGGCCTCGATCGTAATGTTGTAAATTTTGGGAAAATCATTATAAACGTTTTATTTGAATAGAAGAATATTTTGATGTACAAGGTAGTGGTGCTACCTGTCAATATGCGCACGATACGAAGAGAGAATGTATGGATGTGGTGTTACCCTTCACACACAAATATATTACTAGTGGTCAAATGGTTTTTTTTATGATTGGGAGCGGCATTAGAGCAAGACTTCGAATGTGTGCATATAATTTTCAAAATAACTCTTTCTATGTTGAATTATAATATTAATCAGATTACCACCTTATTGAGTACTTTATATTGACTTAGATAGTCCCGTTAGAAACGGTCATATTTTCAAGAGAAAAAAACTCAGATTTGTTGAAACAACCGAGATTCCTTTGATTTCGTTTTGTAAATATTTAATAAATCACGCGGCCGTTTTTCTGAAAATACACTCGACGGCACGTACCCCCCACTCCTCTTCTCTAACATAGTTTGAATTTTTTATAACTGCATTACCCACATGTAAATAAACCGCGTCAGATGTTCTGCCAACCATTGTGATTTATTCTCACATTTTTCTGTCTTTACTATTTGTTTATAGCTATAACGTGAATCGCGCCGCTATTATTCTGATAAACAGTCAATAGGATCATATCAACACCGTAAAGATTAATAATTACAAATATAGCACGGGCGTCTTTGGATTTATGATATTTTGAAATCGTGGAGCAATTTAACAAATATCTATTTTGTGTTTTTAACTTTACCATGTACAAATGCTAGAGACATCCTTACCTAACATTCAGTTTATCTGAAATATCTATTTTAGCATTGGCGATATTGTGGCACAGTAATCTGTAATGAATAGTATTTGACAGCATGAAACGACGTAGGTATGCGCTCGCACACGTTATAGCGCCAGCGATGATTGGCGGACTCGATTTCATCAGTCGCGAATTGATGTTTGAGCTGAGATGTAGTCTTTTTAGATACGACTAAAATTTGTTATTTTAAATAACATATATAAGATTTTAGCATGAATAATTCTAATTAGGACCTTGCTTTATATAAAAGCCTTGATAAACTTTTTTTCTATGGTAGTATGAGGTAATAAAGGCATTTTTCTTGAGGTCTAGCTAATCTCCTATCAGCTGTTTTTGTCCATTTTTCCTTTAAGGGTTAACAAGGTTTAATAAAATTTTGTAAATTGTATTATAGAGCTATTGAAAGGTTCGACTTACTTTATATTCTTTGTTAGAAATACTTCGGTTCAATAATGAAATTCTTTTAATACATTATCAACAGCCGCTAATATTTAGTTAAACTATATATATACACATATATTTATATATATGTACAGTCTAGTATATGTTGTATGCTAGCACTTATGATTCGCAAGAGGTAGCAAGCTACGGCACACCCATGGAAAAGTGCTTCCACACCACATCAAATTAAATACTCTTCTAACGTCGAAGTCAAGAGGTGATTATCTTTGTGAAAAACATTTTTTATACACTGTCATACTTTTTAGGAGTGCAAAGAAAAAGAAAATTACGTGCGTAGCTTGATATTCTTTTTGTTTTGTCACTAGCAGTCGCCTCTTACATATTATGTAACTCATTTGTATCTTATTATGCAATAAAACTCTATTAACGATGTATTGAAAAGTGGCTTTCATAAATAACCAAGTTAGCAACTGCTTGCAACGCGAGATAATTTCCTCGTATGGATAAGATAATATTATTATGTCCATATATGTAATAACCACTCGCTGTACTTTAATTATTATACTGTCTATCTTTTTTTTTGAGAATGTCTACTCTCATTAAAATTTATCATACAATGACTGAAAAAAATAGATAGAAATTTACTCCTAAGCGGACATGAAATATTTTACTATTGCAACGTACGTGGTATGATTAAAAACAATGCATTCGGTTAGGTTACGTCTACAGTGCTAAGATTATATATTGTTTGATTCCAGTCTTAAAAGCAATGTTTCAAGAATAAACTTTCTTTTGATAACTCTTATAAGACATTTCAAATGAATACTTTCAGTTGTAATTAAAAAATGGGTTAAAGCATCTTAATTCGAAGAGTATCTGTTTTTAAATGTTATTTTTCAATGTAGCGCATACATAGTTGCTTCGGTTTAACAAAGGGTTAGGATCGTGTGCTTTAAAACGAGAAAGGCTTAATCGTGTTGCGTTAAGGCATGCCTAAGTCTAAAGCCTTAATATTTTTTTTCCATGGTAATATGAGGTCTGTCTGAGTCTAAGTATAGATCGATTGAAAAGTTTGATAAACAGTTTCCATTTTCCTCATCCGATTAAGACACGTCTCCAAAAGAGTTGATCTCTCGGCTACATAACCAGAGTATACATTTTAGATAATAAGAGTTTAAACTGTGTATTTTTGTATGCGATTACATGCACTGAAAAAATTTCGTGACTATGGGAGATTCATTATAATTTATATAATTTATTCAAAAGATTAGAAAGAGAAGACAGTTAATTTTCACTTTTCAATCAAAATATTCGTGATAGATATATAAAAGAAACTTAACGCTGTATATGGCCCTGGTACACAATTTATAAAATGCCAGTCTATCTAGCTCTGTATTCGTCACATGAAATATTACAATGGAAATCATTTATTTATCGGCGCTTATTTTTTATACCTCATTCAGATTTCTTTTAAATATTCCTGTCAATCGAGCATCAAAATGAATTGAAGTTTGCTATAATGCATTTGTATTTTCTAATTTCCTTGAGCCTTTACGTAACGTTAGCATTAGTAACAACTATTAAGGTTTAGGGCATGTGTTGATACACACATATCGATTCAAAAATGCGTAGGAAATATTAGGTTTTTTGATTGTGAAAGTTACGTCTTATATCCGGTCAAATCTTGATACGTTCGCCCACTGTAATATTACGTGATGCTTTATTTTACTTTTGAATTTAAAGTAGTAATTTTAATTTCTACGTGTAGTGCAATGCTAAGATATGTCTAAGCGATAACACTCATTTACCAAATAGTTGTTATTTAAAGCTATTAGAAAAATCTGCGACTCTTTTTTAGGTATACACACGTTTTCAATGATTAAATCAATATTTTTGTGACAATGTTTACTTACTTAAACAAATAGCGACAATGAAAAAACTGTCTGATATATGTAATGCGAAGA
This sequence comes from Himalopsyche japonica, assembly GCA_028555115.1. Taxonomy (NCBI): domain Eukaryota; kingdom Metazoa; phylum Arthropoda; class Insecta; order Trichoptera; family Rhyacophilidae; genus Himalopsyche; species Himalopsyche japonica. The sequence continues at coordinate 191,232 of JAHFWJ010000734.1, read as the reverse complement.
AGTGTTTTTTTTAATGCCAAAACAGCTGTAGAAATATTTAATCGACTGATCGTCAATCAATTTTATTGGTATGAGAATTAGAAAAAAATGTGAAAGAATAAATTTATTTTGGAAACCATTTCAATGTCGAAACTTCTTTTGTAGGACTTGTAGTATATAGTATACGCGTCACCGTGAATAACCATGATAACGCTACCAAAATGATTCATTTTGTGGCTATTAATTATGATTTCAAAGTTTCATTTTTCAAATGGACCATATCATTTGTCACTAGTGTGACTTCCCAGATTCTAAAAGTTACAGTTTGCTTAGAGATTACAATAACGTTATTGTCATAACCAGATTTACAGTATTTGGAATGTTCGAATATCGAAATCTCGGATTTGATCACGGAAGTTAATAAATGATAGTATACTCTGTGATGGAACATTGTATCTTATAGAGCTTTTTCTGCAACTGTTATATTTTCGATCAAGATTTACAGATTCCATCTCTTCAATGTTCTGTATTTAAATTCACAGATAAATAGATATTTATGAATAACTTAAACTAAAAGTTGTATATGTTGTATACAATTTTCAATCTCAGAAATTAATATTGACAAATGTACAATAAGCTCTCGCCACTATTCTGTTACCCGCATTGATTTTCAATTTAATGAATATGGATATTATAATGATTTATTACATGTAGCTTTAGAACTGGAATAACTTAACTTACACTTAATAAATTAAATGTCAAAATTACTAGAAACTTGATAGTCGTGTCCATTTCTAATGTAATTGTGGATTTTTTTAATATATAAAGAAATGAGTGAGGTAAAACGACACTGCACTAGATTATTTATTTGTATACATTGAAGAATACGATGCTAATGCTTATTAATAACCTTGATACTAATATCAACCCTAGCAGGTAGAATAGTTGGGCTTAGACTCAGGTGCAATTGAGAGTTTTGTATTCTTCAAAGCGACATATCGCTTGAAAACGAGAATGCTTGTGTCACCGTTTCTCGCTTTAAAGCACACAAATCTCCCGATCGCGCCGTGTGTAAAGTCGGCTGATGGTAAATACTTACCGCTAAAGTTGCCATTCAATGCAGCGTTCATAAACAAGAAATTCTTGGATAGCAATTAATTTTAATCTAGAATCTATAATCTTTTTTCAAACATGCATTCTAAGATGTAACTCTATTATGCCAAGTATAAGATTTTATTTATAATAAACAATATCTAACGTTTATAAACACCAAGTTTTAGTGGTCACTGAGCTCCGAAAGATTGGCGATCCGGTTGATTTTTTATACACTGAGACATATACACGGCTTAAAATGTATCATTTTTAGTTTTAATATTTTATTGCATTTTTATTATTTGCAATACAAATAATCCAATTGAAATCCTCTTATCGTTTGTGAATTCTATTTAAATTAATTATAATGATTCGTCAAATATTATTTTATTAAATAAAATGTAGCGCCATGCCTTCGAGTTGATGTAATATGTTTATAAATAATATATAATTATAATACGCATGCTTAAAGTTTTTGCAGCGACCACTTTTTTTAAAAATATTTTCATCACTAGGAAATGAATATTGAGTTACATGTACGAAAACCTTGAACACGTATTGAGTTTTGCATGTGCAAATCAAAAATTTCTTTGTGAAACAAATAAGTTACACAACATAATAATAAATTAATAATAATTCAAAAAAAAAAAACAAAACTTGTATGTTTAGGGACTGGTTGTAACTAAAGATTTTTGTTTATTATCTTGCAGAATATTTGATACACTTTTTTTACTGTTCACAAAAAATATATTGTATAAAACAGATATCGATTGCATTTTCAATCTGATATGCTTACGAGCTATTTGAAATTTAATAAGAATGTTTTTTTTTGTTATTATATTAACACATTTGTTTTGCGCAAATGAGTAACTTGAGAAGGGAACAACTTCCATTGATTTCTTAGTTTTTCAATGTATTCTATAAAAGTATTTGTATAGGTTTTCGACCACTCGTCTATATTCTTTTAGGCTTAGAGAAAATATTTACGAGAGTATGTTCTTGCTATTGGAGAGGACAAATGAATACTGATTATTTGATTTCAGTTTTATTTTATTAAAATAATATTTTTTGTTTCTGTAAATGTGTCTGCCACGTGTTTCGTCATTTTCAGAAGTGTCGGACCGATATCATTAGCTTTTCAAAAAGCTGAAATAGTTGTTTAGCTGGTTACACAATCAGCTGAATACATTCGATTGGAAAATATTTTAAAAGATTTAATTATTTACTTAATAAAAATGACGTCTCTCTTCAAAATTTGCATTATAATAAATCATTGACAGAGACCTTGGTTTAATGAAAAACAATTGAGCATAATGTAAAGAAACCTACAATGGTTTCCTTCTTGTAGCGGCGTTCTTGCCTTGCGTAAAAATCTGTCATTTCCTTTTAGGGCGTAGCGAGCGTAGATAATTTCCCTCCATACAGAGATCTCAGACATGTCATGCCGTGTAGGTCCATAATATAACATGTCGCTCGAAGCAGCTGTGAAATCGGAGAGGTTTCAACTTTTGCTTGGCATTTAGTAAAATGAACATTTGCACAACTTGCGTCATTAAATACAATTAACTTTAATATAACATGTAGTATACAGTTTAAATGTTTGGGGGATGTCAAAATTATGCATTAATTACTTATTTTTGATGGTTTGAAGTTGATAGCTTGCATAACACAATTATACTTGCTTTTTAGTGTCGAAAGTCAGACGAAATTTCGTTCATTCAAAAAAAATGAGCCATTAAATCTAATATATTATATATTGTAGTAAGTGCCGATCACATTGTCGAGCGGTGGATTTTCTTTAGTTCTATGGTTGGTTGTGTTACATATTGTTCTTATATCTCCGAACTTAAATTTTCATATGTTATATTGCTTATATTTAGATTTTTATCTAAAAGTTATGTTTTAATCTCACCGCATTAAACAATTTGCTTTATGGAAGGGTGTAAGATTTGTCTTAGTACATAAAACACTCCAATCACCTACACGCCGTCTTATTTATTCTCCAGATTTTAGAAATTCACCTTTTTCTACATGACTCGAAAGTAACAAAAAGGTAAATGCTAGAAGTAATTAGCGAACTTGTTTATTACCATGAAGATGCGTTAACAGCTGCAAAAACGATCCTAATGTTTACTTTCGAATCCTAATTCCCAGTCTCGACCCCTCATTACAGTTGTCTGCACTCTCTAGTTATGCCGCTGTAAAGTTATAATTGTTGTTTTGTGAGGTAAAGGGAAATCTGACAAGTCGACTCTTGCATTCAAAGTCCAGCTAGCTTTCAAAGACGTTAATAATACATTAAATGTGCAGTTCATACAGACGTTCTCTATCATATTAATACAAACAATTAATATTTATTTCCAATAAATAGTCTGATACTAATGATTAATTTTTGAAATAAATTAAATAAACATATCATGTATCGCTATCGATTAATTTAAAATTCTTGATTTTTAAATTTATTTCGATGACAAATGACTTGTTAAATATTGTACTTATGACAATGTGACAATAAATCTACAAATGGTCTGTTGTTTTCGTATATATGTATATCCTAACATTGCTTAATGTGTTATAATTTCGGCTTAAATGTGACTTTTTAAGCCTCACTGATTCATATGTTATCCAATTATTCCGAAATACTAATATATAGTTTCTACGCACCTTTTTTCATTCAGTTTATTTTTGCACAAGTGCTCTTTTGCTCTTGGGTCGACTGTATTATGTTATTTAATCACTTATTCAAAACATGCAAAATAAAAATTAAACCCTTTTTCATATTGTTGATTCTACCAAAAAAAGGCGACGTCATCGGGCATGATTCTATTAAGTATTTAAAAAAATCATCAAAACGTCTGAAATTTTCGACTCATTGCTTTTGAAACTTGTCACAAAGTTCAAAAATTCCGTCATTTATTGCTTATTTGTAGCCGAAAAACTGATACATATTATTGATTTATGTGTAGCGTTGGTAACCTTTGGACGTTTTCGTCTTTGTCAATTTTTTACGAAGTATAAATACAAAGTATTCATCATGTTACCTTATAGGTCGTAACCGGTGATTGCGAACCTATGACACGTGAATGCATTTTGGATGAATCGCATCGTTTACGGATATTTTCGCCTAAGAATCGTTGCGTTTCACTCGTATCGTAAGACTTTACGATATCGACTGAGAGCGCTTGACAGAATTTCAATAACGATTCGCATATCTTTAGGTATTATCTCTCACGAATGCAATATATCTGACTCGTCTAGTCAGTGTTATAATACAAGAAGACGCCGAAAGCCGAAACCCGAATCTTGAGTGACGAAGTGTAAAAAATTCCAACAAATTCAAAAAATGTAAAAATAGTTGTACATTTACCAAACCGAGTAGAAGTCTTTTGGCCAATGAATTAAAGTGCCACTCTCAATGAAAAAAATATACTTCTTTAAAAATTTCATGGCTGTGAAAATAAAAAAAAATAAAAGGTTCATAATCTCTTGTTAAAACCAATACTATGACTAAAATATTTGACTCTAACTCTCCAAGAAAAAAACGAGTAATGTAGTTAATAAAAAATTATAGAACTGGAGTGTGACAACTAATCTAACTTTCTTTTATCGGTATCAAATATGACATTTTATTTTCCTCGCTAATAGGTCAGGTGTCTCGCAATTCGCTGGCCTTTTAAAACGTCTTGTTAAATAGGTACGACTATTTTCGCTTTCATTATGTAGGAAATCGATATAGCATCCTTGAGAATATTAAAACTAACACGCCTTACGTTTTCAATTCGTGCGGACTTTAAAAAAAATAATAGTAACGATGATTGATTCGTATTTAGTCATCGGTCATAAAACATTGGCGTTCGCCATTATTGAAATTTTCCGTCGTCCGGTCGATTCGATTGACGCTAATTTTGGTTCGATTCAATTCGAAAATGGAACGCATTCGCATTCCGCGCTCTTTGCATCGGTATATGGCGGGCCAATTAAATATTTTAAATCCTTAGATATTTTTTTTTTTGGAACGATATCTGGCTGTTCAACTGCGTTTATTAATTCACTTGAAGTTTAGTTGGCATTAAAGACGTTGATGAAATATTTTCTATTTTATTGTTATATTAGTGTCTTTAATGTAGGAAACAATTTTTATATATATATTTTTTTTTTTTAAATAAATGCACTATTAGTGTGTTGATAATCAAACTTACAAAGTATACTCGGGGTGAAGATTTTATACATCCCCTAATTATTTAATTGGCGTCAATTATAATCATCTTTATATTGCAAATATCAATATTTTTAATAACAATATTTTCATTAAAAGTTCCATGTATAAAAAATGTTAGAGTTGAAAACACAGATTAAGTATTTTTTATTTCTAACTACATTTATTATGCCTTTCCACCACGAAGTGACGGTTAATACGTTAAAAAAGATTTTATTGTTAGGTAGTTAGTTATTACGTATTAATTATTCGTCTTATGGACTAATTCGTCAGTCTCTATTTTGATCTAATTTGAAGTGATATATCTTGATGAAATGATTGTTTTTATGTTATTTACATATTAGATTATTCAGGGCAATAAGGAAAAAATCATTTTAACGAATAATGCTCGTAAAAAAACATTAAAATTGAAAAGAATATCAGGATCCGGATTTATCTTTTTTTTAATTACCATGAATTATCATCAAGCTTTTATCGTGGCGGTGATGGGTACTGGCCACTGAGATCGTGTGACTTAACGCCATTAGACTTCTTCCTCTGGGACTTAATCAGTCCAAAGTGTTTGCGAAAAAACTGCAGTCAATAGACGTCCTCAAAGTTTACATAACAAACGCCATCCAACAATTTCAGCCAAATTTATGCGACAGTCATTGAAAATTAGACTTCCTGAATACGTTCTACAAATACTTTCAAATGTAAAAAAAATATGAGTGAATATCTTACAAACAATTCGTTTTATTTACATTTATACACATTTCGAGTGTCCTTATTTAAAGACCCTATATAACGAAGTTAAAATAATTATATATTTTAATTTGTAATCATTAATAGTATAACCTTATTGGTCGTAACTCGAATGACTTACAACCTGTTCAAAAGATAACACAACATAGAAGAATAAAAACAGCCGGAAGAGGAAATTGAATAACCTATCGAAGTCAATTTGAAATGCTGATTCGATATTCGATTTAACATCGACCCCATGGAGTTTTTTTAAAATTTATTTTCTCATCTTGTTAATCTCGAGTGACTTTCTTTAATACACCCCTCTCGGGCATCGCCATCGCTGTAATTTCCAAATTTAATTTCACGTCTGGTAATTATGAAGTTATATATTAGAGTTGACAGTAGGGTTGCCCGCTATGAAGGTATTATTATACGTCTCGGCGTGTAATGATAGCTCTTTATTTATAGGGACAGGTTTTGTCTAGAAAGTGCAATGTTTCACTTTATTTCCCACACTGTTGAGCGCCCGGACAGCTCTGATCTCTCCACACTACCACACTTTGACAGTTACCACGATTATCTTTCTCTCTATCGATCACGTACATGACGTTAGTATACTGCATAATGTATTATTGTAACGAAAATAATTGACACATGATAGTAATAAAATTAATGATAGTAATAAAATTTGATTTCGATAGTAACTATGCAAAAAAGAATTCTGCACAAACATTTTATGACGGGGAAGTTAAAAATATTTTACATTATGTAGATCAGTGATTGTCATATTTTTGTTACGTCCATGCTATTGATGCAGGCCTGCGACATGTTTTGTTGGTGATGACAGTAATATAGTAAAAATATCAATAAAGCAGGTTTATTATATAATTTTTGATATCGACTGAATCAAATTTGAAATTAGTCAGTTCTATTGCATCCGTTTAAGGAATGCCTAAAGATGCCAAAAGGCGAAACCCGGGCCTAAGCTGACTAAGCATGTAGAATTGAACAAATTTTCAATAATTCAAAGAAGTGTATTATTGATTGAATTGGCATTTACTTGTTAGAAATCTATTATTAAACGGTGAAATAATAGGAATGTATTTTAGTTCTACAAAAATTTTTGTCAGATATATGCGATAGCTATTTCGGCTCGCGCCATCGTCGGATCTAGACTACATATATATATAGTTTCGACGATGGCGTGAGGTTAAATAGCTATCAACTATGTCTTACAAAAATTTTGTAGAACTAAAATATATTGCTATTTTTTCACCGTTTTCAAAGAAGTGCTTATTGAAATTATGTTGAATTGCCAGTGTGACGTATATTTTATTTTTATCATATTATTTATATCGTAGTGTTAAACATTTAGACTTCTATTGAACAGATTTGTATTGAAAGATTCTGTTGTGTTAGGTGTAAAACGAAGGTACATATATACAATAGATAATCAGAACAAATTGGGCTATATGTCAATACAAACTTTAGCTTTTTATTAAATGTTTTAATACTGTTATATTTTTGAGTATCCACATATATGCCGTCTCAACACTGAGACGTTAGTAGTCAGAGGGTTAAACACGTCATTACCATTTTCTTAAACTGAAAGAGTAATCGATTCGATTTCAATTACCGCTCGTGCACTTTCGTTCGTGAAGTGATTGTTTGAAGATTGATAACCATCTTATTTGGATTAAATATTGTTTGATAATAATTGAAGCTGTTTACGTTGTATTTTTTTCAGAGATATTGTATGGCAATAGATATGTTCGGCTACTTTCTCCGTCTCATTGAAAACAATCAAATTAGCGGGGGGATAAAGAAATGTAGAAATTATGCCAAAGGCGAATTATATTTATCTGTGTGTCGAGATAAGAAGCTGTTGAACCCATAACCGGCTACTAAAAAAATATAATAACATGCGATAATATGCACCTGCTGATTTGCTTGCCATAATACCTGTAATGAAACAAGTCATTTTATTTTTATAAATTGCGTCTGCGTTGTTATGACCATGCCGTGAAAGTGCTATAAGGAATAACAGATTGAACCTACTTGTATCTACGTTGTATAATGTAATATTATAATTGAAAAAGTCATTTTTTGGCTTTGGTAACGGCAGACAAACAAAGCTTAATAAGGTATTTGGTACAGATTCCTGCTAGCTTATTTCATCGGAAGCTTTAATTTTATTAGCATCTAAGCGAGGCATTTGTTTACTACAAGTTTTTGAAATCGTTTAAACAATACTATTTACAGAATTTATTTATCTTTTAATAAAAGTATTTTTATTATTATTTATACCGACAATTTTTTACATTTTATTTTTTAAATACATTAGTTATCGTTGCCATTCATTTTAAAACAATACATTATGATAAAGATGAAAAACATAACTGGGAACAGGTGAATTCTTACATCATTGTCATAACTATATATTTAAAAAAGTCTGAATTTTCCTAATCTTTGCCATAAAAATAATATAGAGGCTTTTTAATAATTTATTCCATGTTATTTTTATTAGTTTATAAAAATATTCTAGACGGCATTACCGACTTTCAACATAATGCGCTTCATTTGAAGACATAGTGCATATCTTTGATATCATGAAGATACCGTCTTTTTCCGAAAATAAGACATCCTCCGAAAATAAGCCCTAGCACGATTTTCAGGATTTTTTGGAATATAAGCCCTCCCCCAAAAATAAGCCCTAGTTAAAATGTGAACGCCAACATGTGGCGATGTTGTGTTTCAAATGCACTACGAGCAGGCTACTTAGACAAGAAATACTCATTTAAGGATAGCTATATTGCAGGACATGAGAGATTCGGTCCAATGATTCAACAAGAAATGGATTTGGAGGAAATTCATCATCAGAATTTGATAAGTTATGACGATGTTCCAGAAGAAGATGACATGACTGTATTCGAATAAATTTAAAATAAATGTAAAATTCCTATGTACAAATTAATATTAACGTAAATGTATAAATCTACTTATTGTACTAGAAAAATAAGCCCTCCCCCGATAATAAGCCCTAGCTCATATTTCGGACCAAAAAAGAAAGTAAGACAGTGTCTTATTTTCGGAAAAAGACGGTAGATAAATTAAGAAAATAAGTTCTATATTACTATACTGTCAATGATTGCCAGTAAATCATGTTTAAATGTCTTTCATACCGAGTTTTAAAGCGAATTTTTCATAACAGAGTATTTATTCATTTCAGCGTTTTGAAAGAAAAACAAAGTATTGTCACGTCCTCGTCTTAATGTAAATATAACTACGCACGTACCGTTTAGTCAGATATAAATAACTTTCGCACTTTGTGTTTGATGCGTTCATTTTTGTCAGCGAAGATTTATTATGAGCGCCGTTGAACTTTGGCTTGAAGTTCAGGGTGAGACTAGTGGATTTGCAGGCCGCGGATGCTTTCTCTAGCGTGCTGAATCTCGTATGGTGTATAATACCGGCTGAACAAAGCCATTTTGATGTGGTGTCACGCGAATTATAAGTGAATCAGCGGTGTTAACTTAGAGTACCTAATATCTATCTATATCGAGTCAACTATGTCCGGACTCAATGGCGAATATTTACAGTAGCTTTTTTTAAATGTTATTAGAAAAAATAGCATCTCAGTAAATTTTATGAAATATTTTTAAATTGTAATCCGTTGACTGTAAGTGTTTCAATTATTGAAAAGGTAGATTTCAGCGCGTTGATATTCGATACTCAAAAATATACGAGTGTCTAAACTTTCGTGTAGACCGGCGGTTCTCACGTAAAATTTCACTGTCGCCGCATTATAAACATCAGCTGTCCTATGGAAATGTCTCGTGGCCGCAACAAATCGATTAAATAGTTTTGATGTTTATTTTTTACATAGTGAATTACACTGAATGATCATTCATAGTATGAGGTTGTAGGTAAAACGGACAAAATTAATAAAGCAATTGTTGTTAATTATTTGTATTGACCTTATTCATGGTCAACGTGGTAACTTCGACGAAAATTTTTGAACAGTCTTATTATTTAAACAGTCCTTTACTTAAACTCGACTAAATACTGCATAAGTCAGGTTTATAGATCAATTTTAAAATAATTATAATTTTACAAATTCATTTAAAAACACATTTTTTAAAATATCAATATTTACTCTAAGACTGTTGGTGGCCGCAGCAAAATCCTCTGGTGGCCGCACATGAGAACCACTGGTGTGACTTATTTCTGAAATAAAATTAAGTCTGATTTGTTTTAAATATTTGGTATCGAATATTCTAACATACGAATTTTACACAAGTTATAATTAATTGCCATTTCGCATAAAAGGTAATATAATTTCATATAATTGTCGACGTTTTTTTATTGTGCTATTTTTATTTAGCGCTGCTCCTCACACATATGAAATGTGTCTTGCATATAGACATTTAAATAAAGATATTATTTTATCAGCTATATAATTTTTCGACATTGTATACTGCACGTTACTGAACACAATTAAATGAAGGATGCCGTTATCATTTCGATCAATAAATAATTCAATTTGAGCATGCAGCTAATGGCGCTTTCAATGCCGGATTGTGTTCATTTAGATAGCCCACACGTGATTATTAATTACTATTTCATTTGCAGAAATAATTATACTTATCAGATATTGTTTCCTTGTCTAGGCATACCATAGATAATTGTTTCGAAAAATATATTTGTATAACGTCTGCTTACAAAAGTGTACAATAAATAATAAAACGCTTTTTGCTAGTTGATTCGACTATGCGTTTCTCAGTGCATCCATAGCTTGAACCTTGATCTATAGATAAGCGTTTTATAACGTCTATCTATCCGAGAATATTAACTCACCATCCATATATATACATATATAAGATAGCGACTTGATCTACAAGTAAAACTGGATTAGCGAGCTTTTAAAGCTCAAGATGTACTCAAACTTACGCTTTTTACTAAAATAAATATTTACACACATAATCGTGTATCAAAATGTTTTGCTGACTGTTACTTTTTTACGGCAAAAAATATTGAATTTTAAAATTGCAAAGAATATTTGTTCTTTTTGCTTATTTAAAAACTCTCAATTCTGATAATATTCAAACAATGTAATTGTATTTTACATAATTATTAATCAATGAAAGGCATGCTATTTTGAATAATAAAAGCACATTTTTTGGTATTATATTATTTTCACAATAAATATTAGATCAGGACCTGCAATATAACCGATGCTCGCGATGAGCGAAACCGGTCCTGATTTTAAAATACATTGTGGAAATAGTACTAAAAATGTGTTTCTATTGTTTAAAATGTCATACGGAAGATTTTAGATACGTTTTGTTTCTTGGTTAATTTATCAAAATGCATACTGTTTGGGAAAATCTTCAACGATCAGTTTATATTTTTAACTTAATTCTATCTATCTTATTCTGCTCTGAAAATAAGTAGAATTACTTCACCACTAAAAAAGCATTTGCTTATAAAATGTTTTCTATTATATTAAAATTCACATAATTTAATTAATATTATTAGCGTACACTATTTTTATATTACATTATTTTAATATTTTTCTCAGCGATTTGATATATTTTCAGATTCCTTCAATGACCGAAATTTCTTACTACATCATCAAGCGAAACGTAACGTAAAACTGATATGGCCAAACTACGGAATAATTATTTATTTTTAACAAGTCAAGGACGCCGTGATAAAGAAATTGTTGGAATCGTTATCTCATTAATATTATTTTATGGACGTAGTTAACAACGTAAATATATCCAACATACCAGTCTCAAATGAGGTTTTTTTTAATTGAATTTTTCACTTACAAACAAAAATATGTGGTCTGTAAAATTCGAGCGACCAATAAACACAATATTATATTTCCGTTCAGATAGACTTAACAGGAAAAAAATCACTACATTTTATACATTATTGTAGTAAACAAGTAACATAATATTTTTGTTTCAGTTTGAAAGTTTTATGTATTTTTTTGATCGTCTGGTGTTTTTACTTCCTTTAATCAAATTGAATAGTTATAAAATGTTTTACTTCTTTCACTAATGTTCGATCAATCTCTATGTATATTATCAATAGTTGACGGATAAACATCCGGATCGTATCCAAACAATATTTATGTGCAGGTTATTTTGATTATGAACATTTCCCATTCATTGTTCTTCCTAATGAGTCTGTCATAATTGTTCTTGGCTGTTAATGGATTATTGATTTGTCTTAATGTACTTTTCTTAATTAATAATAAGAAAGTGTTGTAATTTCATTTTAATTATTTAATTTTCTTCATTTAAATGTATATTGTGTGACTGCCTGTAAATTGTTTTCTTAGTTGTTGAACCTTTAGTTTTACAAAATGCCTGCTAAATTTAACTCAAAATAATTTTATACACTTCGGTCATTCTTTGTAACAACCATTTTTATAAGCTGAATGAGACGCCCAAAAATACGCATCGGATCTGAACAGGCCCTCGGGCTTTAGTTTTCTTGTGCCCCTTTTAATATACACTAGTTTGAAAAAAAAATAATGACTTTGAAAAATTACTATATCGCTCGCGAGTGAAATGCACTGTTATCATTCCATTAACTATCTTTAAATACGTACAAATTACCTTCAAAAAGTGTTATCTTGCGAAGACTCAAGAATTTGTGCACTGCATTAAGTGAAAAAGTGGGACGATATAATGACTAACTTTGATAATATTATATTTAACAATAAGGTGTTGGCTTTATTCATAGAAATAAAGATAACTTATATACATGTTAAAATCAAAACTTAAACATCTCATAGTATCATGCGATTCTTAAGAAAAACAGCACAATTCACGAACTAGGTGACGTGTCATAAAACTATCACATCGTTCTAAATCTGCTTTTCATATTTACTTTACTTTTTTATATTTATTTTTTCATGATATAATCTTTTGTCTTTTGAGACACTTAGCCAAGGCATTCATTACTATGGCATGTACTGCCGCCTACCACCAACCGTTATCTTGGTGGGCGGTAATTTTGCAACGCCCAACGCGAGACACTTTTCGCTTGCTTCGTATTATACTGCCACAGTGTATAATTTAATTGAAATGCAACGCCCCATCATCTGTGTTAAGTCGCACGCGAGTAAAAAATCAATTAATTAAAGTTTGGCATTCCTAAACTATTTTATTATGTACTAACTAAAATTTTACAATTATGATTTTGTAATAATCAAATTTTTGTAATTTAAAAACTGCAGAAGTAATTTGAGTTTAAATATTTTGTATCAATAAAAAACTCGTCAAAAATCTGAGAAATATATGAGTCATTCAATAGCTCCTATGGAAAAATTAGAATCTTTGCAAATGACTTATATTACATATCGAATTGTGGTTTATTTAGTATCAGGTAGGCTGATAATATAAATGACTCGTGAAGAAACCGAATCGCAGTTTACTTGAAGCAATCGATTCGCTTTTACTTCTGCAAACTTTAACAATGAGAAAGTATTTTTTTAAGTAAAGTTTCAGATTTAGGATTGTTTTAGCGATAAAGTGCGGACGTTATTAATATGAAAATACATCCTGTCTTATTATTATATAATATAAAACACTATAAGTCAGCCAGACGAGGCAAGTCCCCACTGGTACTTGCCTACCCACTGGATTTGCATAAAGACTTCGTCACCGGCGTGGGGTATTCATTTATCTCAAATCATGAAGGCGACGAACGCATAACCGATGCAAGTTCAGATTTTCAATGCCCCCAATCACAGCTGAATTTCATTGTGTGCAGTTACTAATGCATTTATATTATATAACGGGTCATAAATCACTATTGTGATGACGCCATTGTAATTATTATATATACTGTATTATATATTTAATTGGGCATTAGTCATGTTTGTGTGTATCTATCCACTCATACACGCTCGTATATGTTTTTTTAATACATATTCATTCACTATCATTCTTCGAACCCCTTACGAATATTGAACGTACGTTGTCTAATTGGGTTAGTGAAGGCTGAGAAATCATGTGCATTTAATTTAGCAGACTATATGTGTATGTAGTTTTCTGATTCACATTCCATTCTCAAATGGTTAATGGAATACCAAAACAAAAAAAGAAGTACTGATACGTCACAGAAACCCTTGATCACAGTTTAATCTGGATTAATATTTAATACTAATAAAGAGACTATTAACTCGATTAATCTAGAAAATAATAGTGTCAGCGGTGTTTAAACATTTGTTTATGAGCTATAATATTATTTTTGACGTATTTGATGTTTGAATGTCTTTTACTCGGCTCGGTGGGGAAAGGGTTAAAAGTATATAATTCTGACATATCTAAGTTTTCTAATTCGTAAATCAAGACCGGAAAACCCGACACTTGAAATATAAAAAAAAACACTATATTTTATAGTAACCCTTGATAGTATAAGAATACAGCAGATGCTATTAACGTACAACATTAGTATATCTGAAATAATCAGATCGATAAATGCAATTATATTGATTGAATATGCATTTTAACTTGGTAGAACTCCATTATAAACACGGTGAAAAAATAGCAATGTTTTTTAGTTTTACATTTTTTTTATTATAAGATATAGTTGATAGCTATTTCGGCTCACGCCACCGTCAGATGTGAAACCAGACCAGACCAGAAGACCAAAAGAAATGTAGAACTAAAATGCAATTACATTTATTTGTGTGCTACATAAAATTTTATGGCACTTCATTTCAGATCTGAACGCGTGCCAGTGTATTTTGGACATAGCATCTTTTACGAAAATTATATGAAATATTCGCCAGTTCACGATTGCCGAAATCCGATCGAGACACCCTGGTTACGTATTCGAACCGCGTAACCTCATTGCCCAAAATGTTCCCGATATGGTAACATTCGTTTTAAAAATTTATCGCCGGACCGGAATCGAAGCCCTGCGATCGTAAAGTGCCCGCCCGAGATATGTTATAAATTTCTCTCTGTCGGGAAAGACGTATCGTTGCGCGATCACTTACCCACTTGCCATATTCCATTTGCTCCATACGCGTACGTCTTGTAAATTGATGAGTTAGATGAAAAAAAATGACGAGTAATGTCTCTTTAAACTCGACTTTCAGCAACCGTTTTAAATATCTAACTATGTATTCCTATTTTTCGATTTTATAAAATGGCATTGGTCGGAATATATATATTGAAGGATCAAGATAGATCTTGATTAGTTAACCAATAATGTTCTAGCACTTTCCTTATTTACCCCCACTCTCTTAGAAATAAAGAGTATGAGTAATTGACACTAATAGTTTTTACAGAAAAAGAATCTTCATTATAATGCAATATGCTCCACACACGAATCGAATATGGATTTAAATATATATATAATAATATTTTTATGAATAAACGCTTTGTTTTTTGTCTTTCTTTTTCTACACATCAAACCTTTATCTTCTAAAATTTAATTGCCAATAAAAATGTTACGATGAAAAATAGCAATGTATTGTAGTTCTACAAAATTTATAAGATATATAATTCTTTATAGTTCTGTCAACTATATATCTTATGAATTTTCTAGAACTAAAATACATTGCTATTTTACTGTGTTATGGTGGAGCTCTACCAAGTAAATGCCAATTAAATCAATAAACAAAAATGTTGGTTTTTTAGCATAGTGTCATATTATAATTTGTAAAATATTTTCATTAGAAAAAAATTTATCATTCCGACTTTGATAAACATTGTGTGTGTTCAGCTGTATTTTATTTAAAAAATAATATTGATGTTTGCTTTAATATCTCCAACTGCGAGCTGCGTTTGTTTTAAAATGTTAAAACGTAGAATCTTTACGTACCACTATATAGGTACCACTTTTATTCCCAATTTGTATTTTTTACGCGATGATTCCATCGTGCGTAACCCTCGCGTAAAACTAGCACTATAGTTAAACTTTATCTACCTACTTAACTTACTGCATTTTATTGATCAACAATACTAAAACATCTGCTGTCGCTGTCATTCCGTCCCATGCTTAGTGAATTTCACTGCACGTTTGACGTTTAGTTGACGTTGAACTTCCACGGCGGGCGGTCGACTTACTCGTAGTCTATTATCTCTCGCCAAAATTTCGCTGTCTATTATCTATCACGACTATCATATGTTTATATTGACTTACGTGGTAAAACGTTATTCGTGCGTAATTTTACACGTGCTTCATAGATACTCGGAGAGAATGTGATGACGCGATTCAAAAGGCGGTCAATGTTAATCGATTTGACACATTCATTATGAATTGGCGCGAAATATTTCGTCACGGAATATTCGTATTCAAAATTTGAATTTAATCGCGATTGTTGTGAATCCGTGCAAAAGCTGCGTTTATAAATGTTTGCACATAAAAATAAACGTACACGCCTGATAAAATAATTATTTTTACAGTTATTCGTGTTGCGATGTTAAGAAAAAGTGTATTTTGTTAAGAATTTATTTTAATGAAATGGTGATTCTGTATAAAGTGCCTTATTTATATGCAAACAAAAGCGATATGCATAAAGTGAAACTAACATCGCGGACTTTCATCAATAGGTGAACTGTACTAACTTGACCCCCTGTGAATGTTTAACTTTGTGACTTGGAGTTTTGATGACTGTACTTGCTCCATTATTACATTTACGGGGAGTGAATTATGTAAGAGTTCGTGGTAGCGAGAGTGAAGTGTACAGTCAACCAAGATGTTGGGGAGGCTGTTCAAGGTGCTCGTGTGCTTTTTGATAGCGATGCAACCCGCTTCCAGGAGTCTATCGACTGATTTATACTATAGGTAACATTGCATTATAGATATTTTAGCCCCTTTTTTAATCTCAGCGTGTCTAGAGATTTCGCTCAACCCTGTTTGCGAAATGTTTAAATATTTGTCCTATGCTCCAATGATTTTTAACATATGTTTTTTACCTTGCTATTTTATTCTACTGGTTGTGTAACTAAATACAACACCAGCGGAATAAAAGAGATATTAATTCATGCATTTATACAGAGAATTGATCGACGATCTTATAATAATCTCATTATTAGTTGTTTAACCATTCACACATAATAGAGTAAAAACAAAAACTGAATAGTATGTTAAAGAATTTGACACTGCCTATGTTGCATTTTAAAACGTAATATTGTGTCGATATATAGTATCTGAGAAGCAGGGTTGTCAATTTAAATGGAAAAAATACACATGTTATATTTTTAATGTAAACTTTTACAAGATGTTACAATTATTGTTATACTTTATAAACAGAAGTCGCGTGATTTATTATTTTTATCCGCCCGATAAGATAGTTTTATTGTTTTTATATTAATACTGGTTTTATAATTGGTTAATATTAGTAAAATCCCATCATGCGATATTGATAAGATTACTATCATACACAAGTTAAACAATAATAATCAATTAGCAATCACAGACAATAATCATTACTTAAAAATTTCATGGAAGCAAATAGCTATTGTAGTTCAATGACTTTTAGTTTATTATTTTAATTTTACCGGATCTCTGCCAAAGTCATATTATATACGGGCCATAATGCTGTGAGCGTAGGGCCAGCCATACGAGAAAGACCGTATATAAACGGCCCACTTTACACATACATGTACTGGACTAGACAAATTTAATTTTTAAAATATTTTTATTTAAATAGCGACATCTTTTAGAATCGTTATTATTACACTGTGTTTCTAAGAGATATCGATTGTAGAGAAATTAAAAAAATAATTTTATTAGATTTTTATTTCAAAGAAAATCGTAGCTCTGTGAGCTCTCCTGTCGGGAAAACTTTGGCACACAACCGGTTAAGACAGCGGTGAGCTCGTTTATTTCAGATATATGCACGGTATTGCTCGAAGGGCTCAATAATTATCAAATAAATCGAAATTTATTTAGTATACTTCTAATGTAACATGACACATTGTTTACCAAACATTTGCAAAAATATAATTAATATCAAACATCGACTATATAAGAAAAAAAAACTACCAGATCTCTTTTATTGTACACAGAAAATAAATACATTTTCCGAAAAAGTATAATTATTATGTTTAATTTTGCATTGAAACCATTTATATATATATATATTGTAGTAAAGATATTTATCTGATTTAAGAATACTGTTTTTTAATTCTTACAATTTTATTTAAATTTAACAAAGGGTTCGTGCGTGCACCTGTTCTAAAATAATTGAATATATGTAATATATTTTCCGTATGATCAGAAAGAAGAACTTTCGATCAATTATCGGTCTGCCTTACGGTAACCCTACTTTCGAATTGATGACTGTTAAATTGTCTTCACTTACGTTAATTACTATTTCATTTTTCATTTGTTATGATTATATCAACACTAATTAACAGCATTGTAATATTTAAGTTATTTTAATAGACTTACTTTAAAATGACTAGGTTTCTTTTTTTATTACGTTCGACAATAAAGGTGATATTGTAAAAAAAATCTGTTATCATAGAATTTAAAATTAAATTTTAATGATTCGATAATTATTAGGCCAATCCTGAATAAAAATTATTATTGGCACGGGTTATTCGTTGTTTTAAGTTTAAGAAATATTATATAGATTGTAACCTTTTTGAAAGGTTATCATTTTTTCAGTTTCGTTGCACATATATAAATATATGTATGCATACATTTATTTATTTTTTATGTCGTATATTTATCTGTTAAAGTCTAATAATGTTACATTTTGTGCGTTTGTGGGGTCAAAATTGTAGATTTTTGGCAAAATTATTAAATAATTTTTTTTGAAACACATTGTATTTATTTTGATGTCTGCGTATTTTAAATCTAGGTTTTTTTTCACGATATGCAGTATATATTAAATGTAATAAGAATATATAATAACATTTTTTCATTTCGATTATTCTGACGTAAATATATTTTTTTAATTTCGTTATATCTTGCTTTTTTTTTATTATATTTTAAAAGATGATAACCTTGGCATCATAAGCAAAAACACAGCTAAGCCTAAAATGTATGTGTTTTGATATTAGCTGACTTTAATATAAAGTGAAATTTATTTAGTAGTACTAATAAAGTTATAGTAAACCATTTTCCATATGCAAAGGGTACAAGACAATGCTGTGTTAATAGTTAGAGAAAGTAGAATTAAATTATCAATAATATTTGGTACATATATGTTTCAAAATTACATCAGTGTCAAATTAAGTTCGATAATCTGCGGTTTATTCCCATGTTTTTTAGTGGTTGAACAGTAATAGAACCTGGGCAGTAAATCTTCAATTGCTCCAAACCGAAGGGTATGTTTGTTGTGTTTGTGTACACTTTTTTTTATGTTGGTAGTTCTAAATTTAAATTGCGGTTTTTATTTTTAATACTGTTATGATGATCTGTCTAACTTCAACAACGTTGGTCTGTTATCAGCTGTGAAAGCTCGAATATATGATTATGTATTATTTAATAAGTTTTTTTTGAATATATGTAGACGATTAGTAGATACGAACAGTTGTAGTCCTCACTCTGAAGAAATTTAACATTCACTGCTTGTAGTAAATCCTCGATTGCTCCAGGCTGAACGGTATGTTTGTTGTGTTTTGTATACACTTTTTTTATGTTGGTAGTTCTAAATTTAAATTGCGGTTTTTATTTTTAATCCTGTTAGATGATTTGTATTATTTATTAAGTTTTTTTTTTTATATACATAGAGGAAACCCAATAATTGTAGCGCTCACCCTGAAGAAATCTAATATTTACTGCCTGTGTTTTATTACTGTCAACACAGTAGACAATAATAAGTGTATAAATAAAATCATTGATTTGGATGATTTACTAAATCTTCGCAGGAAGCCAATATTGTATCTTGTACTTCATTCTTGCTTGATCAATTGGAACAAATGATTTAAATATTAATTAATATTCTTTTTCTATTGTGTTTCAGACTTGCTGAGACAGGGCAGCCAGTTCTTGTGACATTGGTCGACACTGCTGCTGCGGAGTTAGCCAATTCCGCACGGCTATCCGACGCATTCGATACTGACCGATCCAACGACAACATCACTGATATTGATGTCGACTTCAATAGCACACCGGTTATATCAGAAGCTGAACGCAATGCTGTTCATGCTTTGAATGACGCCTTTATCAACGAATCTCAGAATGATTTTGAAAATAATCAATCATTCAAAGAAATCAACGAAGGATCAGGGGAAGTTCTTCAAGAATCGACTACACCTGGAAGTTTGCAAGGTAATATTATTCATGAAAATGTTAGAGGAGATAATAACACAGTTCTCGAAGCAGATGTCATTAAAAGACCAGATGTCATTCCTCAAGCGAGTGAACCACAAGAAGAGATTCCTTCGTTCTCAGAGTGGGCTCAAAAACAGTTGGAGGAAGCGGAGAAAAACAAAGAAAATGTTTTGAATCACTCTTCGCAAACGACGCAAGGCACGGTGACTTCAACGACAAATCTCAAAATGAGGTCGAAGAATTATGCTTCACCAGACTGCGGGGCAAAAATCATCGCTGCAAATCCTGAAGCAGGGTCGGCTGAATTCATTCTTTCTCCGGGTAAAGATGAGTACATGCTCAACACTTGTAACAGCCGAATTTGGTTTATTGTAGAGCTTTGTGAAGCGATTCAAGCCAAAAAAGTTGATCTAGCTAACTTTGAACTGTTTTCTTCAACACCGAAAAACTTCTCTGTGTTTGTAAGTGACAGATTTCCCACCAGAGATTGGGCAGCCGTGGGACAGTTTATTGCAAAAGATGAACGAGATGTTCAAACATTTAATCTTCATCCTCATTTATTTGGGAAATTTGTCAAAGTAGAAATGCATTCCTATTATGGTTCAGAACACTATTGCCCAATTTCCTTATTTCGAGTCTATGGAACTTCAGAATTTGAAGTCTTTGAGACAGAAAACTCTCCACATTCTCAATCTAATCAGGGGGCTGACGACGATGATGACGACGATGAAGAAGTTTTAGGTTTGGCCGACGAAAAGAAAGGTGACGTGTCACGCAACCTCTTTGGTTCCGCCAGAGACGCTGTAATGTCTATAATGAAAAAAGCAGCACAAGTTCTCGTTAAAAGCGGTGACTCTAAAAACTCATCAGTCCACCAGGAAATTGTTACTCCTGATTCTAGAAAATGCTGCACGCCGAGTCACATTATTGTGTGCGATAATTGCAGCAATTCTATGTTTACCGATGTGTACGATTTAATGAGTTGCCACGGTGACCACTTGAAAGGCTTAATGCAAACTCCCACTATTCATAATTCGCTTTGTAATACAGACATATGTCAACAGTATGGCTTGGATTTCAAAAGTAAAAGAACTCTTGTATTTAAAACAGAAATGGCCAGTTACATTTCTGCGTTATTTATGCCTAGCTATGTGGCCGCTTTATGTAATATGCTTGCCGTTATTGAGAAGAAAGTTGTGCTTAATACAAGCTATGAAACAGATCTTAATATAACTTCTAACCTTACTATTGATAAGAAAACAGAGAAGGGAACGATAGCAGAGTTGCTTCAAGATCCCTTTGCAACTTGCAACGGAGATGGTGTTACAGGATCTCCGTGTAAAGAATCTAATAATGTAGATCCGCATCCAGACATTGTGCCATTAATTGAAAGTTCTGCACCATTAGATGTAATAAGTGGAACCATAGCTGATATAAAGCCAACGAAAACTCTCCAAAAGGATTCAGATTCGTTGGAGCCGAGTGTCATTACTATTCAAACATCTTCTGAATCGCATCTAGTCCAAAATGCTAATAGTCAATCGAGCGGTTTCGGCATCGAAGCGAGTATCAAAAGCAATATTGATCAAATTTCAACCGAAACGTTGAGTACCAAGGATCCTGAAAAACTTCACATCAATGAATCTTTGAAAGAAATCGTCCCAGAGACAATGACATTAGAGCCAGACAAAGAGAAACCGGAGTTCTCTTCGATAAATGTCAACCAAGACAATGTGAACGATGTCGAAGGGCTCACTGCTCCTTATGATAGTTCTGCAGAAGATGTAAACGTGAAGCTGTCCACGCAAGATCAGCTATCTTTGGATAAGCTTCTTTCGGAGCTGGAGCAAGGCAGTAATGACCCTGCGACCCCAGCTCCACCCCTTAGTACCGTGCCGACACTTCATCAAGGACAAGGACAGAAGGAGTCAGTCTTCCTTCGGTTATCCAACAGGATTAAGGTAATTATAATTGAGCTATTCCTTAGCGTATAACAAAAAATACTATTATCTGATATCTGCATCATTTGATATAAATAAAACTTATTCATATTTCCTTTTATCATTTATTATCAGAATTTGCTATTGATTTTTACATTGAACATTTACGATGAACATATGATTTATGAGTATGGTTTTTTGTTACAGGCATTGGAAAGAAATATGTCACTTTCTGGCCAATATTTGGAAGAGTTAAGTCGGAGGTACAAGAAACAAGTGGAAGAAATGCAAAAAACTTTTGAGAAGACTCTTCACACCATGAACGAAGAGAGCAAAAAAAGTTCAGAAAGAGACCAAAAAAATACAGATGAAATGCTAGTTCTTCAGCAACAGCTCGCTCAGATATCTAATGCTGTCAGTTTACTCCTGACTGAGAGAGATAGTTGGTTCGGAAATACATCACTTCTTAAAATGATGATATTCCAAATCTTTATAACTGTTCTTGTAACTTACATATTTAGAAGAAATCGTAAGGCTGCAGTATCGGAATCGAATTCTAGAAGTCCAAAGAATGACCAACCGCAAAAAGCCAAAATGCGTCGAAGATCTGTCGAAGGTGCAGTCGGGCATTCAGGACCTGAGGTTTACAACAAAAAGCGGAGACCTTCAGAAGAAGCTCTTCACATAGCTAGAACTGCAAGTGATATTTCTGCCGGCTTGAAAGTAGATAAAAAGAAAAGAAGGAGAAAATCTTCAATTCTCCAAAGAAGTTATTCGGCGGCAAATCCTACAGAGACTAAGTTGACTATCATTCAATCAGAGGTCAATGAAAAATGGGAGAGGCCTGATAACGTGGCCGGGATCGACTTCCCGGTCGCTCTCGATGAAGCGGAATTCATAGTTCCTGAGGTGGAACCGATTGATTTTAATAAAATGGGAGAGTCGCCGATACACAGAATCAATGGCCTCACTCCCAAAAAGGAATTTCCCAAAACGAATGGATCAATATTTGGCAATTTGTCCAATGAAAAGAAGACTGGTAAAGTCAGAAGATTAAGTTCACCTGCATTCTTCAAATCCGGTCTCGGTAGACAGAGCATCAGGAGTAACAGCAACGACGGCAGCGTGTCGACTGTGACAGAAGATACGATCCCTCCTCGCGATGCCTTTGTTGTTAGAGAAATAAGATCTGAAGAGAGACAAGTGCGGGTCGGATCAGAATCACCGCAGTTGAGTATTTGGTCAAGCATCGGGGATATATCACAGACCAGCAGTTCTGCACCGGTCGAGCAGCAAGGTGTTAAGAACAAACGGTCGAAAAGTAAAGCTTTTAAGAATCTGTTCAAAAAAGTGTTTTGAAAACAATATTGTGATTGTGTTGGACCCCAAACAGACTTATAATTTTGGTTTTTTTCAAAGTTTGTGAAATCAAATTACCTTCTGCTGTTTAATTGTTAGTGTAGTCAAGAAAGACTATCAGAAATTGAAAGATGCGAAAGAAAGAAAAAAGGACAAAAGGAACTTTGTGTTACGTATTAAATTTTGTACTAATTTATAAAACATAATATTTATTAGTTTGTGTACTAGGTAAGTTGTTCGTTCCTTTTTTTTATAATTTTCTGAACTATCTTAAGTTCGAAAAGACATCAGAATTATTGCGTTGTGTTTGTTTCTATATTGTATACATTAATGTATCGCCATGGTTCACCATAGTCAATATTTTATTTGATAAGTAGGTATCCACAACCAACCGAGAGCTTTTGTACTATTTTAGTTTGTTTCATTGTGTTTTAATGAGGTTTGTGAAGAGTATAGAATACATTACTAGACAATTTTAGTGTATTTATTAACTGGAATAACATATTGTCAATATTGTTCAATACATTTAATTCGTTAAGACACGAGTTTACTATAGAAAACTGTCGCAAACATGTAAGTGTGCTGGATGATTTCATATAATTTTGATATTAAAATACCAGATCTGAAAATTATCTTCCACCATGTGGTAGATATGTTCGGTATGCATTTTTAATGAATTCAAGACTTCTTTCATAAAATATTTTTTTATTCAATATTTGTACAAAATTCAAGATTTATTTTTTTAAGTAATGTTTTTGATTCTCCGATTGATATTGCCCAAAGAAGACAGTTACATAACACCATATAATTTATAATAAAATCTCTAAGTATAATTTTATCATATTTTCAGAAGTAATCAATCAATTTTTCATTGACTGTTTTGTGTCGAAATTATATTTATAACTGAAACAATAAATAAAGTTTTGTGCAAAAAATTTATACAATTGAAATCACAGATTATATCATTGCTTTAAAAATTTCAGTTGCTATATGTGTACTTGTGACAGCCATATAAACTTTCAAAAACGTAATATAATTGAGCCTTTATATAACGGGCCTCAATCTACTGGACAATGGATATAACGGGCAAATATCTGATCAAATGTTTAAATCTAAATGTCACTGCCTTCATACAATGTTCTTCGCATGATAATCAAACCTTATATCTTAACTCAATGTTTTCCTGTTTCAAAAACATTTTATTATTTCGTCGAAACGTGTGCATTGCTATTGAACATTAGCTTTACGTTTGTGTTTTCGACATAGCATTCGAAGATAAATAAGTAGAATTTTTATCTAACAGACTTTCAGTTGTAAGGTACACTCTCTCGCTCGTATTTGCCTGTTATATTGAGGTTCTACTGTGGTTGATTCTGTGTGAAGAAGTTATTTCAAGTGTAAACACTGTTAATATAAAATATTTGATAAACTGATCAAACTGGTCAAACTTGTATGAATATTCTTTAAGATATATTTAGAGTTAGACTGATGACAATGTTGCTTTGAAAACTCTTAGTCAGTTATTGCTACCCCTTAATGAAAGTAAAACAAATCTACTTAAGTCAGAATCTGATGAATGCATGTTGGATATTTAAGTCGGCCTTTGAAATAAATTTATAATATTGAAGCCAAAGAATTCTAGTTACTTTTGGGGTATGCGCATTGTACTCGGTTGTTTTTATAACTGTGTGTACTTGTTTACCCGCCATCTTGTCAAGTTATGTTTGTTATGTGTAGATTAGTTTCAATTCTCTAAAACGCACTTTACCATATATCGTTTTCGATCTTAGTGACCTTTGATATCTTGAGGTTATCAACTTTTGATGTTTCCGAGAGTTAATTAATCTTGTGTTTTAATATTCACTTAAATATAAATACTGTTTTATCGATTTAATATATGAAAGTGCTCGATGATATTTATAATTCAGTTTTTTACTGAACAATATAAAATTTCTATAATCCATTGGGAAAAACAGTTAGTTTTCACTTTCGATTTAATCAAAGTATCTACAAATAACTGTATTTTTATATATTTTTAAAGAAATTAATTCAAATAACAGGATTATATGACACAAAATGATGCTGAAGAAATTCAGATTTCATTATTGCAAGATTGTACAGTTGAGCGTTTACTTTTAAAATTTTGTTGTTTTTTAGTTTATATAAAAAAGTTTTCTGAAAATGTTTCAATTTAGTAAAATTATTGCAAAGTAATTTAGATATTATGGTGTAAAAATCCTAATGTGTTCTGTGCAAATTAGAGCAGCTTTCAATTGATAATTTGCATTTACAATGTAGCTATATTGTCAACATTTCCATTACAAACCACCATTATTATTGTATAATTTACTATTATCTATTTGTTTCTTTTGGCTGCACAAATAATAGATAGTGTGCCTTTCAAAACTATCTCGCAGAGGCTCGGTCGAATTCGTTTTATGTACTGCTCTGTATTAATTGTGACGGATCTAAATGTTTCTCAGATCTGGCCTGTGTGAATGGATGACGTTAACTGGTTGGCCAAACTATTGTATTATAGGTAGTGTTATTTAATTTAAGTGTTCCTATCGGTGTAAGACCCAATGTGATGCTACTCATAAGCCTTGACCCCTTTATTTGATCATTAGTTTACCTTATAGATTATATATATTTCATTATCAATTAAAAATTGTCGTGTAATAAACATCTCGCCAATGAAAATATTCAATATTTCCAGTTATATAAAATTAATTTAAGTATAGAAAACCATTTTAGCCTAAGACTGCTTTTAGATATTCATTTCTGATGCATGTTTTATTAATCTACTAGTAAAATACACATTAAAATCAAATTTAGAATTCAAAATAAATCATTTAGACCAGTATTTTTTATCGTGAGTGTTTTTCTACATTCAGTGTCCACTCTTCAGCTATACCCAACAAATGCGTTGCTGAAATCGAGTGGATTGCATATTGCTTTGATGAAATTAACCAAAACTATCAATTGTTGTTAGGGGGGCTATTACTTCCGTAATAAAATAAATTTGGCCCTATTTCAAGAAATTCCAGTTCATAATCGTATAATATTGAAATTTTATTTTTACCGCTGTTGTAATTGTTCTTATAAGCTGAAAAAACACTGATGTCATATTTCATAACACATTTCATACTGCATGACTTTTGTTTTGAATACCACGTACATACATGTATATTGAAAATGCTTGGGTGATTGAATTTTGTATTGCATTTATATATTATTTGTGTTTTACAACGATCTGTATTGTTGCTACTTGCACATAAAATAACTGTTTTAAAAAAATTATTTCTTCAATACGTGATTATTTAATAGGAATATGAAAAACAGTTTACAAAAAACAGTACTCATTTACTTACTTTTTTTAGTATCAATACATATCAGCAATGTATTTAAAAACATCAAGAATGTAATTTTAGCCCAGAGGTAAATTATTCATTTAACAGGGCAGATTTTAAGCAAATAAAAAAAACTTCCAATAATACAATTGTCAATACTATGAAAGTACTACTTTATTGTATTTTTTAATTGAGTTAACATATTAATTTAATAACGATTTAAAAAATCAGATTAACTATACTTGTTTCTTATTTTAAATGTATTCAAAATAAAATCTATGGTATGTGGTTTGGCAATTATTTTGACATCTAATTTCAATGTTTGCTGTTTTATGACTGTTTATTTGTACCTATTGCGTTTTATATCACACTATATAACAATTATGATATATTTACTTGAAGTGTAGAAATAAGGAAAACAGTAAAGGCTTTATTGTATACTGTCTTTGACAAAGTAAAGAATTTCATTGTTGTATGAAATTGAAAAACAATTATTATCTATTTTACTTAGATTCCAAGATTTGTTTAGCATGTGTGTTAAAAAGATCATGTGAATATTCTGTGGTGATCAATTTTAATGTAGAAATAAACTCTCCAGATTTACGTCTGTGGCTGTAGTAGGTTATTAACGGACACGTTTTTGTGTTCAATTGATTGCACTTGTTTGGAAAAAGGTAATAATGCCTTTAAAAAAAACACTTATATGATAAGAGTTATGAATCTTTTGTCACTGCGTTTGTAATGTTCTATCTATTTAATATTTCAAAGCGTTATTAGCTTTGAATTAAACAACATATAATCATTATTAAATATTTGCTCTCAATCAATAATCATGCTTTCAATATATAATTCAGCTTCACAATATGCAATGTTACGGGTTAAACTGTAACTGTATTCTGCTTTTGCTTGTGTTTATGTAAAATATGTATTTATCTCGCAATATGTACTGAATTTTCATAGCTCCCTAGACAGGTATGACAATAACGATCTTTTTTGTTCCACATAGTCATAAACATGATGCGTAATATATTTGTATGAAAATTAATATTGGCTTTTTATTTTATTTACCCAAACAATAATTTGCTTGAACAAAATCATTCTTTTTTCTTGTGGTGTCTATTTTACACAAGTATATGGGAATGTGTCCAAAGACAACATGGATGTCATAAAATTTTAAGAATATGGGTAAGTATAAAATTCTTTTTTTTTTATAGTACACATTAATGGGTTATATTCAAAATATAAATATATCTAGCCCACATCAAAATTTGCCTTAACCATTCAATTCTAAGCAGCAGGGCATAGCGGGGGTGACAACAACTAATTCTGTTGTGGCCCTCTATACTTACTTTTTTGAAAAAAGAGACAGACAACGACCGGTCTGTATAACAAGAAGCTATTAAAGAAATATCTGTTGATATTAATTTGAAAAGTCAATATCTTAGAACGCTATTTTGTTCATTGTTATATGTGGATTTGTTAGAGATATACATTCGGTATTATTCAGGCTCAATTGTCAGGGACAGATGTTTTGCTGCCCCAGTCAAGATTGTATGCTATTTTTCATCTATAGTAACAAAATTGATTTGCTGTCACCACCTTATAGCTCTAAAGGGGCCTTTTTGAAATTTCCACTGCTGGCACTGCTTATGCTTAGAGTTTATATGGTGCTTAAGTAGATATGGTGAAAGAAAAAATATAATAGGGTATTTTGTCTCAAATAAATATGATTTACTGTTTATTCAAGTCATAAATTTACATTCAAATATTCTAGAAGTGTAGACATATCAACGATTTCTTCACTCTGTAGTTTTTTATTTATGGTGTTTGAGTTTACAGCTTTTGATGCGTTTTGAATTTCTTCTTTCCAGTTCGATATAGACGTCTTGGAGCAGAAGATGACTTCGTTAACTTCAGAATCCAATTTGTATGATACCATGTTTTTAAAAACGGTTTTTAAATTGTTCAATACATCTTTCCTCACATTTTCATCTCGGCAAACCAAATTGAGTATAAAGAATCCTGAAACAAGATATTAATTAAAACATCTGTTTGGATGAAAATGTATACATTTAGTATTTTATAAGAGTTCATAAACAACCAATTTCCAGTAATAATGACAATTCCGGGGTCACCTACACTTGTCACATGCTATAGTTAGGCCTCTATAAATATGTTTCTGTTTGAAAATAATCAAATCAATTTTATCAAATCCAACAATTGTTTTTGATAAAAAAAATAATTCAATAGCTGTTTTGATATAAGAAAGATAGCATTTTAACTTCCCTAGTAATTTATTTTCTAAAGCATACATATAAATCTAGAGATTGCATAAGTGATGATTGTGTGTGACCGTTTTTGTGAGAAAATATATTTACATTACTAATGGTGTAATAATCACTTTTGAAACTGTTTCTGGTTACTGAATCATTGTAAGTATATCATTTTTTTGAGCAACCTACCAGTTTCTTTTAAGCAACAGTTAACATTATCCAAAACCTTTCTGTCGACAAATTGCTTAGGAGGACATGACATTCCTACATTTGTGTCTTTACTGTCAACATCAAACAATATAGCATCGTATTTGAAACCTGAAAAAGGAAGATATCATTTTTGAAATGATAGGTAATTAATTAAGAAGTTATTCTAAAAACTCAAAAAAAAAAAATATTTTTGTAAAATCAGGAAGAAAATATTATTTTTTCACTTGTAATTAAGTTACTTGGGAATTTTGATTTAACTACATCATTTTTTAATTCACCTTTATTTTTTGCACATTCTAGGAAAACAATTCCATCTTCTATTGAAACCTTCAACCTGTCATCTATATTCAGTCCAAAAAATTGCTGGGCAACAGTCAGCATGGCTTCATCAATTTCCACAGCAATTAATTTTACATTTTCAAAACAATCATGTAAGAAAGTACAGAGCCCTCCTCCTCCCAGACCAATTATGGCGACATTTCCTTGTGATTTCTTATTCTTATGAACAGCTAATTGCACTCCAACAGTCATATAAACATGGTGACTGCAGGCCAAATATCCAGAGTCAATATGTTTCACTTTGTCACCAGATTTATTTTCTAAACAGAATAACATGTCAAGATTAATTTATTTACAAAATTTTACATATATGTTATACCTACCAGCTGCTTTGAAGCCTAAATCTAAGAACTTCACTAAGGCAATACACCCAGTCCTTTTTTTACTGGTACTAAAAAAATCGCGTAAAAAAATCATAACTTTCATATAACTTGATAAATTGGTTCCAAAAATTAAAGTATCGCGTAAAAAAGTACCAGAAACGTATGAAAAACCAAAATTTGCTCTTTGAAATTCGTGCAAAAAAAAATTATATGTTTTATGATCTTATATACACTTATATGAATTATTAGAGGCCGAGAAAGGTGCTATTCAACGAATTTAATAAATGAATTGTGTTTAAACAAGTTTACATACATCCCATGATTTTACGCAATTCCATTATATTTCTTTACACACCCTAAAACAAAAATTCGCATAATATCCGATACACTTGTCAACATTTGGCAATTGTATGTGTATTTAAAAAAATGGAATACTTTACAAAATTAAGTTGTAAAAATACATATATTTTTTTTTATTTAAAAAAATAATGAAATGTACATGCCTAGCATCATATATAAATTTCTTCTGTAAAACAAATTTGGGGAAAAAATCGCGTAAAAACGAGTGAAGCGCGTAAAAAAATGTAACGGTGCCGTCCCAATAATCGCGTATAATCGAATTCGCGTAAAAAAAAATCGCGTAAAAAGAGGACTGGGTGTATAAAAAATCCTGATTTCATAACCGACCATGTGGAATATGAAAAACTATGTTTTAATTTTAATTAGGTTTCATGTGTTTATTAAATGCATATTTTATTTTTCTAATATTTGTTAGAAACCCTAAAATACTTTTGATTACAATATTCTATATTGCTATAGCAGCAATGTCACAAATATTACCTCTGGGTAATCTTGATCATTTTTTGTTGACATATTTTATGTCATTTTATTTCAAGCTTCTTAAAATTAGTATTTATATACAAAAAATAACAAACCTGGTTTAATTCTGCATTCTGACTGTATGACGAATTGGTTATTTAGAAAAATTAATCTTCTGTAAGAATATTTGTCTCCTTTGCCTATTTCTTCAACAACAAAATGTCCAGAGAATTCTGAAAATCCTTTATGAATTTGATTTCTGTAGCCAACATCGCTTCCCAGAGATATAAAAGGAATCTAAAAAATATTAGAAAGCTTATTAGAAAATAATATCCTGAAAAATGACATGAGATAATTGAAATCTTTTTTGAAAGATAAGGTCAGACAAACCTGGCCAGTAAGCTCTTTTGGCGCTAATGTTTTAACGCTACTTGATAATTCTTCTTGAACAGCTTTTAGATCACCATATTTCTGATCCCGAACCATACTGATGACAGCTAAGCGTTCAAAACCGGCTGACTTGAGCAGTTCTTGCCTGCCTTGCATTGTGGAAAACATCCAATCCAATTCTCTAAAAACCAAACCGACAGATTTACATCATGAGATGAATAACAAATATTACAAAAGATTATGTTTAAGGTCGTACTAAAATTAAAAAAAAACAATTTTACCTTCCTTGCGGAACAATGAATGCTGCAAATTTTTTAAGACCTTTTGATTTTGGCTGGTCAAGAACATATATTGAATAGCTTAATTTGCTTTCACCAGGTCTGAAAACATCTAAATATACCTGAAATATAAAGCAGTTGGGCATAGTTTAAAATATATTTGCTTTTAACCCAGACAATATATTTTTTAAAATTGTATGTAAAATTCTAAGACAATATAGTGACAGATTATTAACAGTCTGAATCTATAAACTATATAATATATTGGAGTGTGTGTTACATATACAGTGAAACCTCGATTTTACGTTTTCCAAGGGACCCTGAAAAAATAACGGCAATTGCGGGAAATGGTGAATGCGGGAAAGCTTCAAATGATAATAAACAAGTAAAATCGTAAAAAACATTTATTTATTAGTTACTTGTACATACTGTATATAAAATTTATTTTTTAAAAAAGTCCTTATGTTAGTTTGCTTCCTTGTTATTTGGCACTTTAATCGGAACAAAGACTTATTACTAAACTTGTGACTAAAAGTTTGTATGTACAGGAATCATTGTTACCATGAATTTTAAACAACTCTACATTTGCATCATAAACAATAATACGCATGTGGTGGATTTCAACCCAAAAAATAGCACATGTGTCCAATGCGTTACGTCTAACATGTATAGCGGATTCCAACATGTCTAGAAATAACACCTGCACTCGGCTGTGTCAAACTTGCTTGCCGAGATACGGAGAAATATGCAATAAACACGGGCAATCGGGATAATATTTGTGATGGGACCAAAATATTTAGATGGTTCATCGAGAAATCGGGAAACGGTCAATGCGGGATTATTTAACATTGTTGTTATGGGAGTTTGACGGGACTATAAAAAATAAGCGTTCCAGCCGGGAAAACTTATTATGCGAGAACGGTTGATCGAGGTTCCACTATATATGATTGTGGAGTGATATATTGCACAAAAACTTTACTATGTATAATAAAATTAATTTATGTTATGAAAATTATGAGAAAGGAAATCATAAGGCTAGATGTTACTAAATTGGTAATTATAGGAATTACATGGTTTAGTAAAGTATAGAAAGATGCAATTGGTATTTCAAAAGACGTATTCATAAACTTTTTCTCATTTATTACCTCTCCTAATCCAACAAGGCTATTGTTGGCCATTCCACTTGTAACTAAAGATGCTTGTTGAGCTGTGTGCACAGCTGCTATTATTTCATCAGGTGAAGATAATCTTTGAATCTTGTCACCAGCCATACATACCTCTAATACTCTCAACTGGAAAAGAGAAAATGTAAATCATAGTTTTGTCATCTGTAGGGCATTTAATTGTTGGCGTATATCTTCCATAAGTATGTGGTGATTCAGGTTTCCCTGTTACACGCCAATTGCAGTTAGTTAACATGATGTACTAGAATCTTTTAATTTTGTAAAGAACATCCTCTGAATAGGATGCAACAGACAATTAGGAAACCAAATTAGAAAACGCAGCATTGTTAAGAATCTTCAGGGGCACCAATATCTCTATATGACTACCAAAGTAACAGTAAGCTGGCTAATCTGTTGCCTAAGCTAAATTCCATTTAATTAGTCGTGAAATTTATATAGCTACAATCTTGTATGTATTTGTTGCATTATTAAGAGTTAAAATTTTCTATAATAATGAAAAATCTGATTATTTTGTTTTTTGAAAAGGCTGGTTGAATCTAATTGATGATACCCTATAGTAAGTGAAATTTTATATAAATTATTATTTGAAGGAAAAAAAAAAATTCTATTTTTAAAGAAATTCATATTATTTGATGACTGGTTCGGCTTATCCCAAGGAAGTTAACTCGAAGGACTGCAAAAATAATTGTGTTTATTTTTTTCTAATATAATATCTTTATACCTATAAGTGATAATCAACAGAATAAAAGGAACGAATGTATATATTTCCTTACCGATGGTTTCATATTTTTAAACTTAGTTGCTATAATTGCAAATACCGGCATCACAGTACTTTCGCCACTTTCGGCCGTTTTTTGTTCAACTTCATGGCATCGAACGATTCTCAAGAAAAAATCTGAATTGGTAAAGTAATTCACTAATTTTTTAACGATTTGATCCTGTAGCAACGATATACAAATATATCTTCCACCCGTTCGGAGTACTCGACTTATTTCATTGAAGAATTTATCTATTCTTTCCTGCACTTCTACGGTATCATCTGGCATAAGAGCATCAAGGGTTCCTTTGTCCAAAACCACGGTGAACTTATCATTTGCAAATGTCATGTTTAACGCATCCATATGAAGAAAATCCATTTCTGGTTTATCCTTATGAAGGACTTTCATTTGCTTAATAACAACTTGTGATATGTCAATGTTAGAGATACTTTTGTATCCTACACTGTAAAGATCAGCACTGAGAGTCGAGTTGCCGCATCCGATCATAAGTATTTCATCTTTATTTTTAATGTATTTGTGCAGAATTCCACATAACTCCGGATATTCTCCATACCTAGAAACAGACACTTATATATTTCAAGGTATATGGATAATTTTAATCCAATCAAGAATGTAACTTAATTGAATTACGAATGTTTTGTGATTATGTTGTGAATACGTTGAGGTTATAAAAGAAAAAAAGTAGATAATAAAAACAAAGATTACCATTCAAAAGCTTTCGATCCTCTTTTTTTAAAAAAAGAGTTCCAGTAGTCTTTTTCGCCGAAATCTAAGTGACTTTTTGGAAGTAAATTCATTGTGAAGTAGTGTAATTTAAGTTGTACACGTTATTCTAGAAAGCATGAAACTGACATTTGAATTAATTTGACAGATAGGTAATATCCACGTCCATAGACTATTTATAAAAACATTTTGAGCTACGACCAGCTACGACTTTATACTACGAAACATTGAAATATAATTCATTATTTCGCAGAAAAAAACATGTTTTAACGTTTAACATTTTTTATGTTTCTTGTATGTTGTAAATGCAAAATAATAATAAATTTATTTGCTCGCTACTCACTACAGAAGTTTTCTACATTTATTTTTTTCGTGTAATGTATCATAGTGTAAATTAATAAAATAAACAGATAGCACTTATGGCAAAAAGTATATATTAATATTTTTTCCGTTGAGTTAGGATATAAAATATAAATCTTAAATGTAAGAAAAATATTTTTTTATCGTATTAAACTCGAGAATTATTAGCGATCGAGTAATATTTTTATATAATGGAACAAAATTTTACAACACTTCAGTTATTTTATTTGTCAGATTTAAAAAATAGCAGATACATTTCTTTTCAATTCATCAATTTTACAGTTATAGTGAGATATTAAAAGTATAAAATTAAAAATAGCTATCGTATTGAATATATTAAAAAAAGTGATATTTGATGTTAACATGCAAATAATTTATAATAAGTAGGCTCGTTTAGCAAACGTACATTTAAACAAAGTAAATATTATTGAATATAATAAATGCTGTATTTTTATATTGTATTCAGTAAAATAATAATCCCAGCCAATGTTTTTAAATATTTACCGATACATAATTTTGTTTATCTTATTGAAAAACTTTTTTTCTTTTTTCGTCAAACAAACGAAAAATGATTAAATTATAATTTAAAATGAATGAAAATGTTGCATATTGGTATTTATTTGTGCAGTTTTCAAAATGTCGACATAAATTAACGGTAATTTCTTGTATGTTAGGTCTGAAATTTCTGAAACATTATGTTGATTTTGAAAAGTAAATAGTTGTTGATTATATGAATATTTATTTAAAGGTGAGCAGTGTCTAGTACCTAGTACAATGTAATATTATCGCAATGTAAGGCTTCTGTCACCCTAACAATGCAACGTATAGGGGTAAGTTGCAGTCGAGTGGGTAAGGGGTATTGTAATGGAAATCTCATTAGTGATTTTCCGGCATGGCTGTGATGATACATAATATATTATTAACTCAATTCTTTTCACAGATACGAATTAGCCAAGAAAACTAGTTTTTTTTATTGAATGGGGATTTTTACATGTTTTTTGTATTTATTATTACAGGAATTTTATTAAAATAAATTCATGAGCATGTTTTACTAGCGTGATAATATACATTTTTCCATGAAGAAGTGGCAGTTAACACCTTAAAAACAAAACTTATTACTATTTCTACAATTTTATATTATTCTTATCGTAAGCATTCAGACCAGTTGATAATGTTCTCGATGAGCTTAACCATTTATGATCTAAATAATATGATATTGTGGAAGTAGAACATATTATAAAATGTGTTCAATTATTTAAATAAAATAGCTTTCCACCATGAAGTGACAGTTAAACGACTTTGTTGTATTAAAAGTTGTATTTAGAATTGATATGTCAAATAAGTTTTGTAGACTTTTAAGTTTCAAATATGACACTATCCATTTTATTTTTAAATAAAATCCTCACTTCCAGCTGTTAAATTGATTATTGTATTGAATATGGACCACGTAAAAGAAACCAGATAAAAACAAGATACGGAGTTAATTATGTATCAATAACGCCATATGCAATTGCTTTCGGGGTTTGGATCCGTAGCGGGCATTGGTGGGTACAAAAATATATTTGAATGATATATATGATATATAGTACACAATGCCGTTGATAGTACGTATTCTAGATATTTTATAAGTTAGGAAAGGTTTTACCATCTAGTAAAGGTTTTTTTACCGATCAACAGTAAATCGAAACTTGTGTTGTTTAAATATAAAAGTGAGATTTGGAACAATTATGAGTCGAAAATTTTGCTTAATTATTCCATTTAACAGCATTAGTAATTCGGTGCTTAAAATTTTAAGCCTTTAAAAAGCGCTTAACATAGTGAAATTATTTATTGAAAAGCTGTATGTATCGATTCCAAAAATGATCAAGTTGTTTTGTATTGAACACTATACAATTTACGGTTCTGCGTGGCTTTACCTATATATTATATCCTATGCGCATTTGTATCGAATGCTACTAAGGTTTCTGCTTTTCTGGCCAATAAGCTCATTACGAAATCATGCAGGCAACTGGATTTAAGAGTAAAGGGTGGAAAGTATAGGGTTGAAGTCGCGAAAGGCTTCGTCGTGCCGTTGGCCGATACTGCCATTCTTATCCAATAACGAGTGATTAAACACAGAAGGTGATTGGCTTATGTTCAACGGCATTATTATAATCTTTAGGCATATTACAAAAGTTATCATAGTTTTTACCTATCAAAGATTCAAATCGAATATATGAATAAGTTCGGTTCGTTTTTGGTATTTGCATATCTGATATTTTTTATTATTTTATTCAAGATGCTGACGGAAACTATTGACATAAAAAATGTCTTTAATTAACGTCTTTATTTATATCTTGACCGTGTTCCGTCAGTATACTGACAGAATATATTGAGTCGTGAATTTCCTTTTTGTTTTTTTTGATAATCAACTTTTTCGAAAATGATAAAATTCATAACTGACTTTTTATAAACTCAATCATTTGATTATTGAATTAACGACTTAATGAGATTCTTAATTTATTTAAAAAAAATAATGATAGAAATCCAGGATGCATAGTAAAAGATATATAGTATAATATAGTAAATTATGATTCTAAAAATGTGAATAAGGAGACTTATCGATTTTTTCTAAAACAATTTTACTATAAAGATTTTGCTGAAAAATACAACTGAAATTTAGTCCCTTATTGAGAAGTGAAAATTGAAATTTTCGTAATGCTGAGCCGATTTATGGTGAAGGGCACATTTTGTTCTGCTACCTTAAAAATAAACAGAAAAACAAATACGCACTGTTAACAGTGTCGCGTTAAATATGGTAATTTTACGCGTATCTAGTTGATGTCATATTAACTGTATTAAGTAGTCAAATTAAGCTAATTCAGATTTTACACAAATCAAATCGTTTTCATTACAATACATATGTAAATCCTGGCCTCTGGAAAGTTGGGCAGTAGTAGGGAAATTGTATTTACGCGAGCGGGCATAGCGTGAACAAAAATTTATTATTCACATAATTAGCAGAATCCCTACACTCGCTGTGGTTTCAAAGCTTTTTTTAATAATACACGAAGCACTCAAATCAAACACTAATGTCACCCAAGGGAATCTACCATTTAATATCCACTCACAGATTACGATAGCGGTAATGTACTTAGCTCGGACATTCGTAGATTGGCTTTGTTTATCGTTTAATCGCTTTTGATTTCAATAAGTTATTACGTAGTAAATTTTAAAAAAGACATTAATCAAAAACGACATAAATTTATTATGGTCGTTCAACCCAATTTATCGATCACTTAATGATTATCATTTACAACCGACTTGTTGCAAATTAAACCAGTTCGTGCCCAGAGGAATTCAATTCGAGATAATTGACAGTAAACAGTTACATTGCGATGACCCCGAAGATATCTTTAGTGAGACTTTGTCCATTTTGATAAGAAAAGCTGCAAACTAAAATTGATTGGTTGAACTTAAAATATAATTACTTACGCAATTTTTTTATTTGAATTATACAGTGGCTCTGTTTAATTAAAATATAAAAACAATAATGCATTATATATGTGCTCTGTAAGAAATATACTTATGTATTATACTTCTTTTATATCGATCATTAAGTGTCCTCAATTTTGACAGAATGAAATCGTGAAGAGAAATTTACGTGTTTACTCATTTCTTTCGACATATACAAAACCAAAATGAGAATTTCGTCATCCTTGTTGTCTAATTTATGATATCGACTGAATGTGCTTGATGGAATTCCAATATCAAATTTGATTTGTTGAAACTTTAAAACTCCACATGTTTTGCCACTAACGACCCGGGCTTAGTCTTTCGTCATCTTCAGGCATTCTATCACGCAAAGAACTATCAGTTCTATTGCATTCGTGTGATTTATTATATTTTTATTTTCATTGTTAACTTTTATTCAAAAACAATAAAAACACATTTTTCACTACTATTTCCACAATATGTCTTATGATAAGGACCGGGTTCGCTTTTCGTGAGCATCATCAACTGATGAGCGATCAACAAAACTGGTCCTAATAACAAAACATATTGTGGAAATAGTATTAAAAATGAGTTTTTATTTTATTTAAATACCATGCTTTTACATCAAAAAGTGACAGTTGACTCCTTCTAAGTTACCTTATCTAAATTCTTTCTTTGTTTCAAAAGCAAAAAAACTTATAATTTAGTAATTGTAATAGTTAAGTATATGTATATAATTAATAAACAAATCTTATACATAATTATTTTTAAGTGAGTTGGCTATACATTTTTTACAGCATTTCCTTGATCAATGGGCTCCTTATAGGTTATTCAAAGCAATCGACCTGTCTGTTATAAATTCGATAACTTTTCGGAGGGATGTAAACGCCCACAATTCCACGCAACTAAATATGATAATAAATGAACGAACTGCATGGCTCAGCTAGCTTGTTAATCAAAACTTCATAAAATTTGCAAGGCTACCCTTAATGCAGTTTTATTGCGATAGGTGTATACCCGACGATGCAATAAAGTGGTGCATATGTTATATGCACGCGCTTTAGTAGGAAGAAAGGTGCACCGATATAGTTTTTTTCATCAGCGACATGTGGGACTCGAGTCTGCCTTTATTTTATTTTATACCTCACCTGTGTCGATCCGCGTCTCTCTTGCATCTTCACAGTATAAAACGGCGGAATATTGATAGAATTGGATCCCTAATTGGTTGGTTGATGAAGCGTCATCGTTGTATCTTATATATAACTCAATTTATATACATATTTTTTAAAATTTTATGATATCGATTGAAGGTTCATGATGAAATGTTCTGTCACTAACAACCCGGGTTTCGTCTTTCGACATCTTTAGGAATTTTTATCACTCGGATGCAATAGACCTGACGAGCCAGTTCAAAGCATAACCAAAAAAAAAACAATACTTGTGGAATCGTACAAAGCTTTTTTTAAAAAATTTACTAATATTATGAAATACCAGATGACGGTGGTATTTACAATACAAATTTCAAAACTCACTCGATACCCAGGTATTCATAATATAGAGACAGAAAAAAAGCGAGAAGGAGAGAGAGCGTGTTTGTGTGTGTTAGCTCCGCCACAGACTAAGGTACCGACAAATATGATTAATCTTGTGTCAAATTTTTTTGGAATGAATACGTTTCAAGTCGATTTCTCATATCATATTTCAATCACAAAATATATCGAAAAATATTCGCAGTGAAATCGATAAACTGTCTCTTAGTTCCCTTTCTTATCATCGTCAGTCGATGACATTTTTGTAAGGAGAGGTTGAGAAACTAATAGTCAGTTCTAGGTATATATATTTGATATACTCGAATTAAAGGCTTAAGGCCCGATTCAGACTTTTCGTCACCCTGTTTAAAAAATGTTCTTACTGCCATTTATTCGATAAAATTTTTTTTTGATGACATGATTTTTTGTCACAGAATTTTGTATTATTGGTGAAAAGTAAATTAAAAATCTAATAAAACTAAATTCCGGACAAGTTCCAGAGTTTTCATATAACTTTCTGATAAAAGCTCTATAAAAAGAGTATGTTGCGCTTTACTTTATGCATTGAAATGAGCGCCGTAAATTAATGTCGTCCGTTGTTATTTGACTTACAAACATACACTGTCATACGTATCTACCAGGTTTTATCAATTTTGGCGCCACGGGAAAATCTAAAGTTTTCATCGACTCTAAATCTGGACATGCGCACAATATTGGATGCATTCTCTGTAGTTTTTGAAGTAATGTATTTAACAACTATCATATGGCAAGAATTTTTGTTGATCGCAAATTCATTGTGATACTAAATGATAAGTAAAAATAGGATCCGCCATTTAGTAGCATGTCTTTGTGATCTGATCAGTTATCTTACTTTAGCGCCGAGGCTCGTGCTACAGTCACATTGAATATACGCAAACGGTAAATTCATTTTAATATTCCACTTTCGGCTTCGCTTTAATTTAATTGCATTATCGTTTTCTGTCTGGTGTATTTAAAAAGTTTTACTGGCGTTCAACTGCTTATGGGCGTTTACAATAAATAAAGTAATAACACAGTTATCCAAAATCTTTCGGCTACGTTTTCATTAATAAAAAAAATGTTTTTAATAAATTCAAATATATATATACAATATTTACATTGAGCATTTGGCCAAATGATCAACATTTGGGATTCGGTTCTGTTGTTTACGGGATTGAGTCCCAGTACGACGTTTTTAACTGACATATGGATTCTCTAATATCAACGTACGATATTTAAAACGGGGCACACCGAAAGCAATTAGCTAATCACTAGTCCTGACCATGAGAACCCTGAACAATAAGATCTATTAGATAAATATATGCGCCAAATTAGGAGTAGACATAATAACAAAAAATTGAACTTAAATTTGAATTGTTACACCTTTGTACGATTCCGCATGTTTTGTCACTAACGACCCGGACTGACTGAAATGTCAGTTCTGAAGATGCTGAAAGGCGAAACCCGGGTCGTTAGTGACAAAACATGTGAAATCGTACAAAGTTGTAAAAATTCAAATTTGATATTGAAATTCCATCAAGCACCTTCAGTCGATAAAATAAATTAAAAAAATGAACAGTGGAAATTAATGTTGTTTTCGAAATTTACTTTCGAATTTGACAAACTTTTTATTACGTGATTTGTTCTTTCAACCAGTCTTCTTACTTCAGTCAAGCGTACACTGCATATGAGAAAAATAATTCAACAGTTTGTGTAACAATATAGGCGCTACAATATAACATAATTAACTAGCTCTACTCAAACTCAAACTCAGAGTCAAATGGAAGAAGTAATAATTCTACACTATATTTCTTCAAAATAATAATGGCACGGGGCAGTTGGTTTCTGCATTGCACAGGAAGAAGCACCGTTATAATCACGTAATGCATTTAAAATAAATAACTCGACCGGCTACGGGTGTTGTTAAACTCTTGTCATACTAATCAGCTGTTTGAGATTCGCCATTTGTATTTTAAAAAGTCATATCAGTTGCCAGCACTGAAAACAAATAAAAAAGAAAATCATAAAAAAACCAAGTGAATGAATGAAAGTTCTAATAAAACTTAAACGTTATTAATATGTTAAGAATATTATGAGACGACTCAGACTTTAATCGTTGATTAACGTAAACACGAATTATAATATCATGTGTTGAATATTGAAGTGAGCAATAAAAATTACGTCTAGCAACAATGAATCAGAGCTCGACTCACCCTGAACAGATATAAAAGCATTTTTTTGCAAATCCTTTAGTGAGCGACCACATGCCCGCAGCGCTCATTTTTCCTTTGTTTTTTTTGTTTATTATCTCCGATGCAAACAGCTGTTGCGGCAAATTGATTGTTTAGCGCGGCACGCCACCGCCATTACAGGCGGATAAAACGGTGCCCTGCATTACCGACGGTCCACCGAATTGCCGCCTAAATTGCAACGATAAAAATGTATGCTAATGATTCTGCAACCAGTACTTAAGAGTTTTAGAGGACCCAGTGCTGAAGGCACGGATCTGTAATAACATATTCATTTGAAGCATTTTGGGTGCATTAAACTCACCTTTGGCGTAGTCTGCCGATATATTTTCGTGGGAGAAAATTACAAAGATTAATTGTCCTTATCAATCATTATGATACTTATAACTTCCAATGGTCTGACAAGTGAAAAAAACCGTTAAAAATGTACAGGGGAAAATTTAGTAGATATAATTGTATATATTGAAAACTAAGGATAATAATCTAAAATTGTCATTTGATAATGTATTCAAGTAATTATTTTTCAATAGCTGAGATAGTTGTTTTTTCATCAATACATTATCATACCGATAAGATATAGTAAAAACGTCACATTTTCGTCAAATTGAAGTTGATAAGAAACAACCATATCGCAATGAACTTGACGCGCAGACAAAGAGAGCGAGTATGTGTGTATTATAATGTGCACAGCTTTGACGTACATATAAGTTATTATTTATTTTAATTTTAATATAATTACTAATGGCATCAAACTATTGATTGTGATATGTTATTATTGTACTGATTCAAATTAATTCGTATTTATGAATAAATTTATCATTGTGATTGTAGTACAAGAGTCTTGCTAAAACACCAGTTATTAATTTTGTTTGAAAGATAAAGTCAAATTTAATGTTAATTGTAATTCAATATATTCGGTGGCTTTACAGAGGCTTGAAAACCCGCACTTGATTTGATTATTTAACGATTTTTGGTCAATTCATGAAGAAATATGCAATAGGTATGAACTTCTGTGAGGTTTATTACATCCTTCCGATCCATCAGATCCTAAAAATGATACGGGGGAAACTTGTTGTCCTTTTCTAGCCAATTTCTTCACTATTCGCCCTCTCGTAAGAGTGAATGAATAATAACATATTATTAAAAAAAAACATCATCTTTAGTTGAGATGTCTAACAGCAGAATTCTTTACATTTGGAGTATGAATGGTTGTAAAAATGGTTGAACTTATATAAAACATTTTTTATACATGTACTTATATTTTACTTTTGAAATTTATG
This sequence comes from Himalopsyche japonica, assembly GCA_028555115.1. Lineage (NCBI taxonomy): Eukaryota > Metazoa > Arthropoda > Insecta > Trichoptera > Rhyacophilidae > Himalopsyche > Himalopsyche japonica. The sequence continues at coordinate 148,077 of JAHFWJ010000734.1, read as the reverse complement.
CTGATAAGACCATAGATGCTTCATCACGCGCCACACCTACTTTGGCAGCTGTAATCTGTCGGTTACATTTGATTAATATGTATTAAGATTGTTCCCGCACGAAAACGTCATAATTGCAGCCAACTTGGCGATAATTCGATAATTTGAATTTCGCGGTTGGCGCGCAAACCGCTGGCATGTGTTTATTCGCTCGTTAACACGCACATCAAACGATATCTAATGGAAGACTTAACTTATTACCCTTCAATATTTTCAATTTTTGTATAACGCTAGGATACATAACTTAAAATATATCTTGAAGTCAGGTATCGAGTACTGTTGCATTGTGTATCACAGCCGGACATACACCTAGCATATAATATAATATAAGATATATTATAATTAAATTTTGTACCAAATAATTATAGAGAACTTTAACGAATATAATCAGCTCAGTGGATGTCTTAAAATCTCACAAGGAAACTGCATATTGCAAGGCTTCATAATATGAAAAAGAAAAAAATAGTCACATCATACAGGAACGTAAAAATCCAGAAGGATTTCGTATTTATTTTTTATGATATCGACTGAAGATGCCTGACAGAATTTCAATATCAAATTTGAATTGTTGAAACTTTGTACGATTTCACATGTTTTATCACTAACGGAAGTAACAGCACTGAATCTTTCTGTAAAAATGCCTGATCGTGACTGGGCCTGGGTCGCTTAAACAATATCAATCATATTTTACTTTTATATTCGAAACAATGTTAATAGAGCACACTGATGCTAATTAAAATATTTTCATGGGATCTGAATAAATTGTTATCCTTCCCTGCGCTGACGAAAATACGTGTTAGAAGATGAAAACAAAAGTCCAAGCTTTGAGATTTGCATTTCTTTTTATTGAAGGCGGTAATTGCCAGGGTAAATAGGTGTTAATGCGTTAAAAAATGTGTTGTTGTTTAATAAAACTACAATTAGAGTATACACCTTGTAACTTCAGGCATTTATGATACGCGGTTATTAAATGAATTTAAAAGTGACTGCTTAGTTGTTACGTTTTTTTCCAAAGGTGCACGATTTTTTCAATAATTAAATAACACATTACATTTTTCTCTCTTCAAAACTAAGTGGTGTTTTTTTTTCTAATGGAAAGATTAACTTTCAATGCGCTCTGGACAATTGAGAAATCGATCAACATGGCCGTTTCGTACAAAAACAATAAACTCCCAAACAAAAGTTGTGACCCACAATAACTTTAGGCAAAAATTCTCATCAAGAAAAAAAATATATAAATATGAAATAACGAGCTATTTAAGTTTGTTGAAATATAAAATAAATATCTAAGAGTATATCTCATCTCTGACCAGCGTAAAAGAAGGGGACTAAGTATTTCTTTTGTTTTCATATTGATTGATCAAAATTCTGAAATGTCCAAACAGTGACTACGTTTTACTATCTGTTGCGCCAATAAAAGAACGCAGCTTTTCAATATTCGTAAATTTTGTATAAAATCGGCTTTCATTTTAATTATTTTATTATAAAAAATATTAATAAATATATATATATGAAGAACTAGAGTTTTTCGAAAATAAAACGAGGAATCACATTAACCATTTTTAATCTTATGAAAATTATTTTCTACATTGATGTTGAAATAATAAATTGCCATGATTATTTTTCATATAATTTACAATCGATGTCTTTTTAATGTGTCAGCTGTCCTTTATTGGTGGAAATATATTGTTTTATAAACCGGTCTTGATCATAAAAATATAAAATTGTGGAAATAGTACTAAAAATTATGTTTTTGTTTTTTAAAATACAACCGATGTGTTGCCAGCGTGAGGCCATTGATTTAGTTATCTTCACTCGATTATGATTTTCATTCATGGTACGCGGTGTTCACTTTTTGAGGAGAAATTCAAATTTAGAACGTGACCGAATCAGGGTGCGCGCGCTCGCACGCGGCCAGTCTTCATGCGCCTTGCGGTCTCGTAATGGCTGCCGCTTGCGGTCATTTGGCAGCCATGTCATTACGCGCAATTATATATTTCTTTACCGTTATTTATTTTAATTTTGCGACCGCTTTTTTTATGAACAGATTTCCCATGAGAGATTTCGATTTCGTTTCGCCAAAATACGCGTCATATTACGCAAAAATATGTGGAACTCAATACCAGATGGAGGATAATATGTTAAGTAGTAAAAGAGACATATTTTTTTGCTGTTTGAGCTTCCGGGTACAGAATTACAATCTGAATGTATTTTTGCAAAAAAAAATATTTGTATAACTGAAGAACGAAAAAATTGCCAACATTGTTTAGAATGATCCTAACAAAATTAAATATTTTAATGAATCGATTTTACTTTAATTAATTTGGATCACTATGGAACTAGTTTCTATTATTCCAACAAAAAAGGGTGCTTTAATGATTAACAAGACCTATGATCTACTGTATTTAATCTACACATATATTGACGCCCTAATGGTACAATACACTCGGCACGATCGACCGGTTCAGCATCAGGATGAACTGACTTTAATTACTAATTGATCAAAAGGTATCTGGTGTACATCGTAGCCAGCTAATCTGGAATTGCTTGACAACGAAATCACAAGCTCGTTGATGAATTCCTTGGAAAGAAAATGTGCAAAACCTTATATCAGACAACTACCGAATTAAGACTGATAGATATGGCATGCTTAACGGAACCCTTCATAATGTGTGAAATTTTGCAATGTTTTACGGAAAAATGTAATGTTTGGATATGGCAACATGATTAACCATAAACAAAATATGACCTTATACAAATAATTTGTATTTAGAACTTGTAAATAATTTAAAAAAAATGTATCAATATAAATGCACCAAAATGAGTTGAATGGTAAAAATCTTTATCGCTATTTTTTTAATACTTGAAATAAATGTATATCTCACTTCGATTTTGAGAGGATATTTTTTGTACGCAAGATGCCGTTTTACAGATTGATTATAAATATCGATATTATAGTGTACAGATTTAATCAATTATCAATTGATAACCCGCTTAATTTCGTTGTAAAACATTGAACTGTTCATAACTTTTCTTTATTTTTGCTACGGTACCTACTAACAGTCGCCTTAGCAGAAGTCTACAAAAATTCATTTTCCAATTCTCAGTTAATTACTTCACATCAAACGTTTTTTTTTTTAAATATTTTTCAATAAATATTATATTTGTAGTCCTATTGAGAGGAGAAGGGCCCACAGTCGTATAAAAATTTACACGACTGTATTTTAAATAAATATATTTCAAGTATAAATGATAAAAAAATATTACCTAATAAATTTTACGTCATTGATATAACATTGAAATAGTTGTTAAATAATTATTAATTAAATGATAAAGTTTCCTACCACGGTATCCAAGGCTATCAATTAATGACACATTTAAAGTGTGAAATAATTTAATATTATATGTAAATGATAACGTAAATATAAATTAATAATTTGTAAATGACAATTGTATAAGAAATAGTTTTTATCGGTTCAGTAGTTTTTTAATGGGGCGACTACCGCTATTTTAATTTTTATCTTCTTGATAAGTTTTTGCATTGTGGCATCTGCTACTTTTTTGAAAAACCATCGTGAAAGTATTTTTTTACTTGAGCCCCACTTGAATTGAAGTGTAGAAGGAATTTTTTTCATATGTAATGTATTTATTTAGAATACTTATGAGTTTACGTTAAATAGTGTACTGGACCTACATTTAATATGAAATTAATTGCTTCTGATTTTTGAGGTAAAGGAGATTACCTCTTTGCATTATTTATTTTTTATGTAAATATATTAGTTTTTAAAAAATGGGGCTTCATATAGCTTAGTTATGAAAAAATTAATGTAGAAATGCTACATCTATTGTCAAATATCAATACTGATGTAGAAATCGAGATAATATTACTGTATTTAAAAAATATATCATTTCTGCTGTTAGCTGCATTTATCTTACAGCGACTTCAGATGGAAATAAAATCCAAACTGATTGAGTTCCAGTAGGTCTTGATTCTCATTTGTTTATTCGTCTACAAGAGTAAATTCAAGTGTACTGGAACACAGATGGTCACTCTGCAAATGTAATGTAATGATTACGTGCTTTAAAATATGGCTATGAAATGAATATGGCCGAAAATAAAAATTAATACATATTTTATTAAAAATAGTATCGATTTCGAAAAAAAATATATTAACTTTTCATCAGAAAAAGTCGTAGCTTTACGGAAACAAGGGATAAAAATGCCGAGATTGCATTTAAGATATTTTAGAAGATACAGCGTCGTGCACCTTGCAGTAATTTAGAATCTAGGCAGAAATTTCATAAGGGTGTCTTTTTCTTTCACGTTTTGTATCATACAGACAGATTAGTTGAATGATTGTATACCTACTTCAATTCACTTAAAAATACCAAAGTTTTTTTATTATGGTAATTCTTATGAAATCCTCTCTTTGAAAAATCATTCTATTATAAATTATCTAGGTTCTCAAATGTTGACAATGTAACTGCTATTTGTTCTTCCACAATTTTGTATGTATATTTATTTTTGAATTTTTATTTTAAATGTACATACATAATATATATTTCTATTTGCATTAGCAATTGTAAAGCATAAAATTACGTATATACATAAAATATCTTTTAATATTTCTTTTTGTGTAGGAAATGCTATCATATTGTCTGTGTTTGATTAGAAGTCATTTATGTTTGTCGGAATATCGAATAATTACCCAATTAGCTGAGTACGTAATTAAATGGCGGTTGAAAGATTTACGGGACTGAATCATTGCAGAGATATTTTCATAATTTGAGCTTTCAACCGTTTGCGATTTCCAAATTTCTCCCTACTTACACGATCCTTAATTAAGGGGCACAGCGATAGTGATTAGCTAACCATTATTCGTGTTGTAATCAAATTCTTCGCACTTTACTCATTCTAAAAGACTTGACATGAACTACTGAAAAAAAGTCAGTTTTCTTAGAACTTTTTCTTCGCATATGCTAAAAGTTGAGTTGAGATCAATATGATAAATGTCATATCACATATTTATATTGCTAGGTCATAGTAATCACTAATAAATATATGTATCATGTTAACCTTTATCAAAACAGTACACTTGAAGAATCTTCAGATTGGGATCGTTGCGCCCCGGCAGGATTTTTTGTCTCTGCGCGCGCACCTGTCGTTAAAAATACTCCCCACCCCTCTCTTTCTTCCCTCGCTGGGCCATGTGCCTCGTGTCTCGTATCTCGTATCCACCCCGCCGCCGAACGAGATTGCGCACTAACGGTGATTTTCGGCGCGTGCCTGCGGTTTACGAAACCCTTCTTAACGCCCGCCACTGCCTTCTACAGGTGGATCAAAATATTTCCACGTTTCCGGTCCAGACTATAAAATAGTATGGACACTTATATTTTTAAGACAATCACTAGTGTTATGTCTCATAATTGTGTCCTAAAATTTTCGTCTGAAAGTAAACGTTAAGTCTACACATTTAATATAGAATATAAAGTTGTTACACTTCGCGATACACACTTTTTGTACATATTGAACAAAGAGTGTGTATCAAATTTTCTTTATTTTTTTACCAATTTTCAAATTAAATCTCGATATAATGTTGCATTCTAACACAATTATGTCACAGAGCCAAAAGAAATCAACTATTCGAAGAAGCTTTGGTATTATTTTTTAACCTCTGTTGACTAATATTATAACTTTGGAATTGTTACAACTTTGTATGATTCCACATGTTTTGTCACTATCGACTCGGGTTTCGCCTTTCGACATCTTCAGGCATCGTACAAAGTTGTAAAAATTCAAATTTGATATTGAATTTCCATAAAGCACCTTCCATCGATATCATAAATAATTTTATAACCTTATCATATCATTCGTTGAGATAATATTTATAGATTGAACTGTACATTTACTTGGTAGAACTTCATAACTCAAAAAATTTATAAGGAACTATTTTTTCACCGTGTTGCAACATTTATGATTTTGTATACTTTAAATACTTATAGACAAATTTTTATTCAATACCATCGCGCTTAAGTAAATTAAATTTGAATTGTTGAAACTTTTCATGTAAAGGTGTGTCTGTTTTATTGCATTTGTGTGATGGAATGCCCGAAGATGCTGAAAGGCGAAATCCGGATCGTTAGTGACAAAACATGTGGAATCGTAGATAGTTTCAACAATCCACATTTAATATTGAAATTCCATCAAACAATTTTAGTCGATATGATAAATTAACTAAATCACTTTATATGCCTGCTGTTTATGTTTGTATATATTATATATAACTATAAGAAGCCAAATGACTGGCTGTATTCACAATTTGTAATTAAATTTGAAATAAAATAAACTCATAGCTTGAAAATGGGATTAAGTAGCAAGTTGAAAATAGTCACATTCATCTAGATTTGTCAATCGCAATAAACTTCGAAAGTTAACCGATTGAAAGTTTTGGTCTTTACAGCTGCTATGCATTTTTAAGAATACTCCAATAAGTTTGTAAATTCAATTTAACTCTACATATATTTGAATATTTTTTTATTCATAATATTGTTAAAAATATTTCATATATAAATAATAAGACAATCTCAAATTTTATATTATATTAGAAGCAATGTGGCGTTTGAGACCACGGTATCCTGTTTATATTTTTTATTATTAAAAATCAGAGCATATAAGGCAGGTGTTTTAAGTTATCCTTTTCTGAGTTCAAGATTCCATATGAGACAAATGCTTTAAATGTGCCCATCTTAAGCTTCTTTTGGGATTCTTTAAGTCATATGAGACAGAGGTTTTCAATTATTACAAAAAATATTTTAAAAATATAATTTTTTTTATTACTGTGACATGAATTTAAAAAAAAAATTAAAAGTATAGTACTGAATTTAAATTGACAGCACTAATTAAGCGAGCAACAAAAATTCAAATACAGTTTTATATTTGAAACGTTTTGAAATGTATTTCTTAAAGTTGCTTTTGATGTTCATCATTTTTAATAAGCTTTCCGATCGAAGCTTTTGTAGAATTTTTCTTTTCAGAATTGGTTACTTATAATATAATTCACAAAATATTAACTTTTCTACCAGTTCAGTTACAGAGTTCGTAAAACATATTTTTACTACACATATTTTCACAACATATAATAAACTTTCAATTAAGTGAATATTATGTTAAGAATGCCAATACTTGAGTTGAAAATATTTATCCGAAATGAATAGCATTAAAATGTTTCAAATAATTTTTAGTAATTTTTGGTTGTCTAATACGAGACATGGAAAGATAGATTTGGTAACCAAAAATCATTCATTATCTTAATCTTGTCTTTTCGAAAAAATAATGATTTAGTATCAAATAGTTATTGTGGATAAATGTAGGATAGAAACTTCACAACGAGTCAATCTACTCTACATAGGGAGTTGATATGGTAAACGAATAAGTTTATTCATGGAATAATTTGATGCTCAGATAAAAAGGGAGAAGGCCGCAAACTGCTTGCGGTCCTCACTTCGACTGTTCTACAATATTGAAAGATTTTGCCGTTGCACTGAAAAGCTTCCGACAAAAAGTCGATGTTTTTTATACGTATCTTTCTTCGCTAGAGATGAGATTGTTTTTTGTCCAGGTTAATATGTTTTCAAGGTGTTTTCGATCAATTACGTACACCTGTTGGTCATTTTATTCGCTTTATTGTTATATTCACAACGAGTCGAGCGATGGGATACGGGTTCAGTAAGTTCGGTTTTATGGCCGTTATTTCAGTTTCGACGATTCAATTTTAATAGGGTATTTAACAAGCTGATAAAACTTTTATAATACATATCACATTTTTAGCTTGAAGATGTAAAGCCGCATTTGCTAACACTGCGGAATAGTGACGCAAAACAAATCTGCGGTCATAGAATTCTTGGAACATTCTCAAATAGAGGAAACGTGATATTAAAATTTACTCCGGGAGCAGCTAGGTCGCTTACTTCATTTGGGTTCTTTGGAGTAGCGGCTGCCTTGCAATGAATAGATACATATATCAAAATAAGTTCACTCCAATTTTGTAATTAATGACAATACCATCGCATTACTACTTTGGCATTACTAAGAAAAACCGTAGTGCTACAAAGTCGTAAGTGTCATATAAGTTTGGTATCAAAATAAACACTTATTTTATTTAATTGAAAATTTTCACTTCCAAACAGTATGATTATTAATTTTCAATGTAGCATCTAAACAGAAAATATAAAACGAATATCGGATGATGGTGTAATAAGAACCAAATTTGATTTTTTTCTGCTATGGTTAATTAAAAGAAATTTAACTATTTTTTATGGTGTTTATAATATTCACATAAGTGTAGCTAGTCAATAAATGGGAAAATAATATAATACGTAAAAAAATAAGTTTTAAATGTCTGACAAAAGAAGATAAAAATGCAAAATTATTTATTTTTTTAAAAGTTTAATGCTAAATATTTGGATATTTTTACCTAAAGATAAGTTTTACAAAGTAATTACTAATTCAATAAATAAAAGACATTGATTGAATTTTGTATGTATACTACATTCAATGATTTAAAAGTTAGACAAGACAGTTGATTGGGTAAAATCTAAATTTTCCTAAATATAGGTTTCGAAAAATGGAAAATATAACTAAAGTAAATAAAAAATTCTTTAAATAATACACTGTGCTAAATATGACGTATTTTTTTAGTTGATCGCCATAAAAAATGTTTCTACACTTAGGTCCTTATCGTCCTGTTGCCCGGTGTTATTTGTCTCAAAACAGCTGTGCATGAATCGCACTGGCTGACAACACAATCGGTCGTCCTCGCGGCAAAACATAAACACAATAATGTGGATTTGATTGTCCTTATGAAATCGTAGAATAGAAATTTGCCAACCAACATGATATGTACCCATTTTGGCATACAACGCGGCTTCCCTTTTAATAACTCCCAGAGACAAACTGTCTTTGCCATCGATTTCAGAACTTTTACTTAGTTTTGTATTTAAATTTATTTTAAATGTGATAGAACTACTATTTTAATGTAATCAGACATAATGGTACAAACACAATCGTCATGATCGATCGGTTCATCATAAGGCTGAACTGTACGAATTAATTAGAAGGTTTTTAATTTATAGTAATGAATTGTAACTGGTGTATCTCGCAGTCAGCCAATCTGGAAGTAATTGGTAACGAAACCATAAGCTCGTTGGTTAGTTCTTTAGAAAGAAAATATGCAAAACCTTATATCAGGCGACTACCGCATTAAGATTGAAATATTATATATAACATGCTTAGCGAAACCTACAACATATAATGTGTGAAATTTTACAATGTTTTTTGGAGAAATGTATGAACTTATATAAATAATTTGTATTTAGAATTTAAAAATAGTTCAAAAAAATGTATTAACACAAATGCTTGCTAAATGAGTTGAATGGAAAAATCTTTATCGCTGTATTTTTAATTCTTGAAATAAAGCTTTACCAAAAATGTCGGAATCGTCATGGTCAAGTCGTAAATTTTCTTACTTATTCCTTATACTCGATACTGAGTTTTCGAATCTTTCATGTAATACATATATTTGTGAATTGTGATTTAAATAAACCAAAGAGAGGTCGGTAAACAAAAGCCGTTTTCGATGGACTCAGTTGACTCAGCAGTGTTTTTGTACAATTCTCCTTTTAATATTGAATTAAAATAGATAGCTTTGCTATTCCAATTCATGAAATAAAAAAAATATACATGTATATTACTTAACAAATTATTATTTGAAACAAATATCATTGGTATGGTAAGCGTTCGTTCTTTTAACTTTAGAGGGCGTAAACTTTGGCGTACGATATGAAAAGCAATACAGGTTTAAGTATTACTTCACTATTCTGATAAAAATAAAAACGAGAACTGTTTTAAATAATTCTACACAATTAAATATTTAATTGCTATACTATTAAAAAAAAAAATAAAGATAACAAAAATAATATCATACATTTTTTTAAAGAAAGTGTGTGTGGTTTTTATTTAAATCTATAATAAAACATCACGATAAAAATTTTACTTGAACACTTGTGATAATTCAAATTGTTATTCTTTATTTTATATGATTTAATGACGTGTTTGTTTTTGTAATCATCATAAACTTGACCCGTTGAACTTCACATTGAAATGCTATCACAGCGATAAAATAGGTAATATAAATCGACAACGTGTTAATTCAATCAAAGTTATATTTATATAGTAATATTAATTGCAAAATTAAGAATCTTATTTCAAGTGTTAAATTGATAAATATATATGTATTTATTTAAAAAATGCTGCTATATTAAATTGCTGTTCCCTTAAAAAATCGATTAATTATTCGAAACTTTTTTTAAAGTTATTTTTAAATTGATGTTTGTTTGAGCACGTACCAATTATTATTAACTTTTTTTTATACATATATTGCAATAGCATTGTAGAAAAAAGATTAAAAATTAGCAATTATTTTTAGTAAAAATTTAATCCTTAGATAGAATAAAAACATGAAAATTGTGTTGATTCGTTTTTTTTTCAAAAAATCCATTTGTTTGTGCATTATTTGTAAGGATAATAAAACTCTATCAATAATTTACGGTATAAACGATTTCTTTGATAATGATAATAATTTTTCTAACTCTTAGCTAGTATTATATGTGATATTAACATCTCATTTTTCAATAAATCTTTTGAGATTTTTCAGAACATTTCAACATCAAGACAAATCAATTTAAAACTGTAAATATAATAATTTTCCATCCGTGTGCGCCGCACAACTTGCACGTAAGGCAGGATCAAGCTAAGTAAAATAACATCTGTAATATGAAAAATATTTAATTTTTACAGCATATTACAAATCTGAAAGATGTTGACTTGTAGCAGAGTTTTAAAACAACCGTTATTAATTTAATAAATTGTCTTTCGTTTTATTGAATGTGTAGAACATTGAAAGTAATTGAGGATCTGTTGCTAGTAGAATCTTACTGAATGCTTATTTTTTTCGAAAATATAGTTAGATATATTCTATTTGCAATCATTTCAATTAATAAACGCGGCGGTAAACGGCTGGCATTTATTTGCTTGCGGTTAATAGTTGGTGATAAATTTATCGAATTCTAATGATTATATTCATTGCTTAGAGGCCTTAATATATCAATCATTACAAATATTATACAATGGGTGTTATATATAAATTAAATTTAATAACTCATATATAAAATACTTTGAGAATTCGCGTTTGCGGATATTAAATTAAAACTGTTTGCATATTGATGTCAGCGCGTGGAGATTTGTTCGCAATAGGAACCGCCGAGGCTGAAAACGTAATGCAGACTTTAAAATGCACAAACATATTGCAATGATTGTGTTCTTTTGTTTTCATCTGCTAGATAACAAAGATGCTCCATAAATAATTATGATATAGTAATGGCAAGATGTAACTAATGTATAATAGTTGTAAATATTAGAATTTTGTGTAGAGACGTGTGAGGAGAATGATAAGAAAATCGACTATATATTAATAAATTGTCTGAAAGATTATCGATCAAAATTATCCACTATCGATGTCTTTTACTTCCGTTGAAACCAACCAACGCATTCTGATTTTTTGCATCAGAAAAATTGATTTAGTGAAAATGCATAAATCGATTGAATATTTACTTTACGGAATTACGTTATAACCGATATAATGAAATATAAGATAATCTGGATAATTTTTGAACGTTCATCGATTACCAATTAAGACTGATATATTCAAGAGTATATTTGTATATTATCAATGTTTAGTTTATGTCCCCCTAGTGGAGGTATTTCAGCTGAAGTTTTTCTACGATTACTGCTTGTTTTTCAAATGCTAAGTCTCTCATTTTTTCCAAGAAATTATGGACAAAAAATAGAGATAAGATATGATTATGTATGTAAGTAAGTCGTTGTCATTTTCGTGGGAGATACGCCTTCAAATTGAAATATATACGTCGATTAAAAAAAGATATACTTATTGGGGGTCGAGTCCGTCAGATTCGTGCTGGAAGCCAACAACGTTGACCACTGCACCGTGGAGCCGAAGTATCTGGATAATCTAATTTAACATGCTTCTAGTCTCCACTTACGATTGATCACTTAGTATTGATGTCTCCCTAAGTTGTGCGCAGCCACGCAACAACTAACCAATTTTTAAGTATGTGTCCACCCGGAATGTGTTAATTTTAATTAATAAATTCATTGCTTAAGATAGGTTTACATTTTTGCAATGTGCAAATATAATATTTTTTAAAGTAGAAGAGAAAAAAATACTTTAAGTTATAATATTTTTGTTAATATTTATTTTTGATTTTCTGCGCATCACCTAAAAGAGAACATTGCTTAACATATAAACTTTACTACATTTTGACCAAAGCTAAAGTATCAAAAATATAGTGTTGTTTGTATTACAGTAGTTGCAAACTCTTCTGAAAGGCAAATAAACAATATTTAAAAGACTCGCCTTTTATTATTTTTTTGTTGTTAGTTAGTTAGTAGTTTGTTCCAAAGGGCTCTAATACTAAACATAAACGCAAATACAATAAGTCTTTTTCTTTGTTTCCGGAAATCGGCGAACCCTTTTGGCTCAGCGATAGAATATAACGTAAGTAAAACGAGTTACGTTTGGTGATCGAGATGTTGCAAAGCTTCAACAAGCTAACTATACGGCGCAAGCCCTTAAATAAATTTCTGCAGTAACGTCGTAAAACAAGCTATTATTTTTAAATACCAGTATATATATATTCCACCGCGACTACAACCTTTTTTAAGAATAAGTAACCGCTCTCAATATAGAGAATATGACCTAGGAGGTATTTAAGAGTTATTTTATCTACATAAAATGTTTTTTATTCAGTGGTTCAAACTAGTAAATAATTATATTGATACTAATTACAAAAACATATGAATTAAAATAGAAATAAGTAAAAAAACTGCAAAAAACTGTCTGTACTGATTGATACTTGAGCCAACTAAGTTGACCACTGCACAAGAAATATTGCGATTCTTCAATGTAAAAATGTTTAGCTTCTCTGGCATATTGCGAGTTGAATTTATTGTTAAATTATGATTCAGATTTAAAATTCGACGCTTCGTGTTCAAGACTACAATCCACTATCGATGACAGTTGGACAGAGTATGAAAAAAGTTCACTGAAATTTTAAACTATTCACTGTGACCAGCGATTAATACGACCCAACTGTCAGTTCACATCACAAAGAAATTAAAATGAGTGTGGGAGAGACGCAGATTGCGTTACGAGTTGTCGACTTATCGATTAAAAAAATAGTCCAACGTTAAAAAATACTGAATCATTTATAATGAACTCGGGTCGTTGTGAGAATTATTTTATATTTTGTTCAGTTGTGATTTTTAAATACAATATTAGAGAATAGACCTTGGGCAATATTTACTGGACAAAAATAATAAACATTTTCAAAAGAGTAAGATATTTACCATTTAAATCAATATTATTTTAAAGGCGTAAAACATCTTTTTATTTTGAGTTAGTCAAAAGATTAAAGTTAGTATTTTATAGTCTGAAACGATGACCGCTGTAATATTAAGAAAATATTAGTATTAAAACAGATGTTATATTATTTATCACTTTTAAGGTGTCAGCTGTCACTTCTTGATGGAAAGGCATGATATTTCAAATAATAAAAACACATTTTTTACTACTTATTTCCACAATATATTTTTTGATCAGGACATTATCAATTTAGCGATGAGCGAAACCGGTCCTCATCAAAAATATATTACGGAAATTAATTCTAAAAAATGTGTTTTTATTATTTAAAATTATATTATTTTGTTACAAGAATGAATTAAATACATGATTTTTTGAATGGGTAAAATGTCATCTAAATGGAAAGTAAACTTTTATTATTTTTTTAACAATTACGTAAAATTCATGCTTTATGTATAAATAAATTGTTTCATGTTTTTTTATTTAAATTAAAATTCACCTGTATAATGACTTCACTTCACAAAATTGATGATATTTAAAATACAAACCGAAAGATTAAAAATAAGACAAGAATTAACTGATAATTATTGCAGATTTTATGGCTAATTGCGGGTATCAAGCACGGTTAGTGATTTTACTTCGGTTATTAATGTATTAAATTAATAATAGATGACAACATCGCTTGATATTAAGTTAAATTATAATGATGGTATTTAAAATATTTTAAACTTTAGTTCAGTATTGTATCAGATATAGCTATAATTATTGATTTAATATTAAGTCGATAATGTGACTGAATAACTTTAATATACTGGAACGTTTTATCAGTATGTATATTTTCAAACTTCTTAGAATGAAAACATATGAGAATACAATCAATAGTTCAAATCAAATATATAAGATTTTTCATCAGTTGATAATGCTCGTGATGAGCGAAACAGGTCCTGATCAAAATATATTGTAGAAATTAATACTAAAAAATGTGTTTTTATTTTTTAAAATATTATGCTTTTCTATTAAGAAATGTCAGTTAACATTTTAAAAGTGAAATATATACGAAGTTTACAATGGGTATCTGCTGTAAAAATGTCGTGATTTCAGTTATACTACTGGTTGTTTAACTAAATATAATAAAGCATTTGTAATGTCTAATTAAAAAACATCTAAAACCTTAAAAAATAAATCAAGATTCAGGTGTATCAAGACGGTTAAAATACTAAAATTTTATACTCAATACTATAATACTAAAAAATAAATTGTACGTTTACACTGTAGTCATAAAATCAGCAAATAAAAATTTTGATCGAAAATTTCATTCATTTTTTGTTTGTAAAATTTTTCCTTTAATTTATCGAGTTCAATATTAATCAGATGAATCTTATTAAACAAAAACTTGTGAAATTTTTAATTTAATAACTTGCTCATTATTTTTAAAAATGAGATAATATATTAATAAACTTGATGTTACATGAAAAGTTAATTTTAATTAAGTAAAATCTTGTAAGTGTTCTCGATAAACATTTTTGCACAAGCACATGACAAACAATTATCTCGCAGTTGTAGAGAAAAATTAAGGTAAATTTTATTCTTGAGAACGTCAGTGGGTTTTTATATGCACGTGAAATCTTCACAATCAACGGATTTATTATTATGTTTACAGTGATTAATGCAAATATTATACATTTGTTAAATACTACATATCATGTATTGACATACAAAAAAATTAAGTCGAAATATAGTACTATACCTCATTGTAAATTTACCTAAAAGTTTTATAGGACAGACCGTAAAATGGAGATGAGGAGCTGTATTTCGGAACGGTGGTGCAGTGGCCAATGTTGTTAGTTTTAGTTACGGAGTTTATGAACTTGAATCCTAGTAAGATTGTCTTTTTTGATCGACTTATGGATTTTTATTCAAAGGAATGGGTGTTTTTAATAGCTAAAAATTTCAAACTGTCGGATTTTGAAAACGGAGCGTAGTGAGAGCGACTAGCTTACCTCTGGCACTGACTTAGCTGCATCTTTTTCTCATTGCTTTCTTATATAATAGAGATTGAGCAACCGACCATACATATATACTATAATATGTATATAACATATAACGTACAATATTTTTTTTATAGATATTGAATTTTTTATACGCATTCATGTGTTCGAAATTACATCAGTAATCCAACATTGGTCAAGGTATCACTTAAATAAAACCATTTTTGTTTTAATGTTTTTATCGACTGAAATATTTTTTATTTATAAAAACGGCCAAATCGTTCGTCAGGTTGTCCCCAAACTTACCATTTATCGATTAGTAATTAAAGCGATCGCCAGTCCGTGTCGATCACACGTCGGCAAGATTTGTCTCGGGGCGTTTCATCTCCCGATTTGGCACTGCCCATCACCGTTCAATCAGTTCGGCGAGTCGACGAAAGGAGCATATTAAAAGAGACCCAAAATTAAAATCTGCAATTTATGAGCGAAAAGTAAAAGTTGAACGCTCTCTTTTCGACGGCCGGAAGGTCACACTTTAAGCTTATAGAACCAGCTTATTAAACAAAATTGCTTTTACAGAAACGGTAGCTTCAGATGACAAAGAACATATGTTTCGTATTGTTTGTAATTACGTGCCATTGTCTTTTAATATTAAAAAAAATATTTCAATTTTATTTCACAATTCCAGAAAAATAACAAATATCTTTTACTATAATATAAAGAACATGTAAACATAATATTGTAATTGTTTTATTAAACGTGAAATTCGCACCGCAAATCATAGTTTGGTGTATTGCTATTAAAAACTTATATCAAGTGGTTGATATTCCAACGGCTTACGTCTCTTGGTTAGTTTTTTCAAGGAAAAAATATCATTGAACCAAAGTGAAGTCCTGATTTTTTTATACTTACAAATAAAACAAATTGAATTTCAGAATTTTAAATAGAGTTAATCGTTTTGCAGATTAAGTAAATGATAAATTCTACAAACAAACATAAATGGAGATAAAGCATAACGAAAGTTAATATTTATTGCCTTTAACTTGTGGCAGAATTTCCATCGATATAGTAAATATTATATATATATACATTTCGAGGTCGATGGGTTTGTATCGAACTATTATATTTTATGTTCGTCAATCTAGAGAAATGCAAAGACTTTGTAAGAATCCGTTTCAAGATCAAAAATTGTTTTTGATTGAAAACTTATTCTTCTAGAACGTTCTTATTGATATTTCCACAATTCAATAGAAAAATGATTAAAATGTTCATTTTTGAGTTGACATTCAGAGTGAAACTCTTTAAGAAAATGGTGAATTTAAATATGTATTAATTTGCATATAATCAATCAAAAATTGTTATCAAACTTTTCTTATAATGTATGGATATTATTTTCATCCAAAGATTTATTAAATTGTATGACTTTTTCTTCTTTGCGAAGAAAAAACGATTGATATGGGTTATGAGGTCTCGATCGTCTGTATTGTCACAATTAAGGGTTCTTATATCTATAATCTTACCTGTGGTTTTGTGAATATTATTTCTCCGATGTTTTCATCAAAAATTAATTTAAAAATGTATTGTTGAAAATATTTCGGTTGCAAAAGAAAAGTTTTTGAGTACTCATATCTATAATCACATTGGTTCAGTAAAAATGCAAACAAATTAGAAAAGATTTATACTTTTTTATTTATTATTGCTTGTAAAAATTAGTATGTAATTTACTCGTCGTTACATTTTTTTAAATATCTATCTTGGGCTTAAATCGATCTATTATGTTGAGGTAAAACTGCATTACACCTGTTAAAAGATTGTTTTTTTTCGCCTATATTTAAATACTGAGTGTATTTGAGTAGTATTGATTATAGCTCTTTAAAATACTAGTAAAAGCATCTAAGAAAAGAAACCTTTTGTTGGTGTCAATCATATTTTATTGGAATCATACATATTATTGAACATAGAAACACTTGGTATTGAGACAATAAATTGAAAACAAACATGTCCTACATTATAAATAAGTTATTAGTACGGAACATTATTTTAACTTTTGGCTTTAAAACACAATATTATATTTTACAATAAATATTTTTTCAAACATTTAAAAAGAATAAAATTATCAACTAAATTATGCATTATATACAGTGGGACACTTTTAAAATTAATCTTTGGCATGCTAGCCGTGTATGACTCGTTTTGTACAAAAATTCTGAAATATTAAATAAAACAAATATTTCAATTTTACGATAATTATTTAGAAAAAAATGCTAGAATAATGCAATCATATATGGCCATTTGTTATGGATTTATTCAATTAATTTTCGATTTCATTTGAATGTGTTTTAGTTTTTACAGTGCAATATTACAATGTACAAGATCAGTTGGATCACGGCATACTCTTAAAACTTAAAAATAATTATAATTATTACAAAATAGTTTTTAATGATTATAGAAAATATCCTTGACGAAAAACAATATAATATCGTGTAAACTGCAGAGGCAAAACGACATAATATTAAAACGCAAATAGTGAAAAGTATATTTATGTACTGAAGAATTATAAATTACATTAGCTTGATACTTGCTTAAATTTGTGTGAAAATGAGAAAAAAAATGCTTGTAGATTTTTCAAGGGGTGATTTTTTGCCTCGTATATTTGAAATAAAATTTTAACAAATCATAAAAAAGAGTAAGAGTTTCTTATTTAGTTGTTATGGTAATCAATTTATTTCTTGATCTGATTAATTTCAAAAACGAAAAAATCTTGGGGATAAATGGAGTTCTACTAAGTTCAATCAATTCAATAGATAAAAAATCAATATCAAGTAATAGTCTAAAACTGTTAATAGGTAAAATTTGGCTTAGAAATTTACTTAAAAGTAGCATTAGAATTTTCTTTTAGTTGAATAAAATTTCGATATTTCACTCTAAGTTGAATACGTTGTGTACAATAGGCAGTTTTTATGGCATCGCGTAATAACAAATAGATTGTACATAACTGTCATTGGTAACAAACTCTCTCAATATTACGACTAGACACACTGGTGTATCTTCAAATTATATTTACAAACTAGTTTATATTAGTTAGAGCTTACAATAAGTTATAGTAAATTAATGGCAAATAAACAACGACGAGAGTTGTAAGTACAAGTATTTTATGCTATGAAATTATTTTGGTATACATTGATTAATTATTAAAATAAGCGTTTCACACGTAATTATTATTTACAATAACTAAGCTTTAAGTTTCTTTAAACTTTGGTCACACACATTTGAATAACCATTATGCAAATCCGTTAAAAAATATGATAAATTTATTGGCAATGACCTATATTATGTCAAACATATTTAAGCACAAATAATTTATAGCAGTATGTAGTGATATTTTAAATACACGAAAATATATTATAAAAATGGTACTTTTTATTTAATAAGGGATGGAGTTTATGATTTATATTAAATTAATACAATTTTTTTTGTCTTAAATATAAAATTTTAATTATTTTCCTTTAAGTTTTCAATGAGATTTGTATATTTGGTTAGATGTTTAAAGTTTACATATTGCCGTATCAAAGCTTGATATTTTAATAATTGAATTATTATACACTCAAATTTGCTACAAGGTGCTTTTTCTTATTCATTTATACGCTCGTATAGTAGTTTTATTGAATTGTATGGTTTAATACAAAACCATGGAGAAATTTCGTGTTCTTAAATTAATCTATAAAAGATAAACTCATAAAATATAGTATTTTGATGTGTAAAGTTAAGGCATTAATTGAGACAACTAAGGATCGATCCGACTGTCATAGATTTCTTAATATACTCATGTATTATCTACTGGCCAATGAAAAGATTTTTCAAAACACATTTTGTACTTTTAAATTAATGGACTGTACATTTTCGCATCCATCGGATACCTAGTTAGTCATATAAAAACAATATCATACGTGAATATTATATTTTATGTTGTACTATGAATTCGTTTGATGATAATGTATGTATACTTCAACAACTGCTTGTGACGTGTCCAGCGACGCCTAGCATGGGAGAGACGCCCATTCTTATTCCTGCAACGCCAGTGACGCTTCCGGCGTCGTTTCCGTAAAAGTGGTGATACTGCCTCGACGCGTGTATGATAGAAGATGGGGCAGCTTCGGGATGCTGTGATTCTCTATGTCTACGCAGGTCTACTTTTCGCTGAAAAGCTTTCTCGCATAGTCCGCAGGTGAAGGGTTTGTAACCGGTGTGTTTGCGCATATGCGTTATGAGGTTAGAGCTTTGGCTGAAAGCTTTCGAGCAAACTACGCATTTGTGAGGTTTTTCACCTGCAAAAATAAGAAAAGAAAAACGTAAATACATATACAATACTTATTGATTACTTTACGTTGTGATTATAAGCATTATATATTTTAATGTCCTTGAATTGAATGCGTGCTTGTGATCAACATTCTTAGTAAAAGACAAAAGCTTTATTGTATTCAGTAATATACGAATATTATCGTAAATACTCAATTATATCAAACAAATGCGTTGTTAATAATTCATTAAACATGAAAGTTTTGCAACTACGGCGACACGATTGTACTTAAATCTTTTATTCTTTCGCTTACCAAGAACTGTGAAACTTTCGACACAATAAAACTTTCGACAGAAAAACAAATCCCGTGAGAAAAGTTGTCGTTCTTGTTATTATATATTTACTACACTGTTTTGACTGAAATATTTAAATCAGAGTGGGGAATTATTTCTGTTCCGTAGAAGTTTCACACATAGTTTCAAAGAAATTAGATTCTGCTCCAAATAAAAACCATTTTGGTGCTATCAGATCGTTTGTAGTCAAATTACAAGAATATATTCCTTCATGTAATTAATTAATTCATTATTTTTTCAATAGCATTTAAAAATATATTTTTGAAATTAAGTAAATATAATAATTAATTGAGGAATAAGAAATAGTTAAAAATAATAGGATTATGATATGCTATTTCTCTGCACAGACGCAAAAGAGTCTAGAATAATTTCATTCGAACAATCACAAGTTATCACTGAAAAAACTGAGATATTTACGTTATTTTTTCTTAATTTACGATTTTTTCAAATAAGTTAACGTTTCTCCTATAAGGTTAATTCTTATTTCAAAAAAATTAAGTATTTGATGTGAAAAATATTAAATAACTGTCTGTGATGATATGTATTATACAATATGGTCTTCACCAACAGTATTATAAATGTTCTTTTACATTTAATGTGTTTATTATTGTGAGTTTTTTTATGGAGTTTTGACTATTGTAGGTCAGTAAACAGAAATATTTGACAGTAAAATACAAGAGATGTTTTTGATTATCGGTGGCACGCGACGATCACGTGTTTGCAAGGAAAAAATACCAGAAACGTGCGAGAGCGCTGTAATAGTAATCATAAATAATCACTAAAAATAAACACAAAATTTAATGTTTAAATTGTGTTTTTTTAAGTGTATTTTTATTTGATTGTAATCGAAAAATTCGAACAGGCAAGTTCTTGAAAACTTTTTATCATATAATATTGATATTAAATTTCCGTTGTGAAAAATAATTATCTTTTTATAATAAAAAATATTATTTAATAATTATTATATATTAAAGATGTTTAAGAGGACCAACACTTAATCTGTGGCCCACCATATCAAATTATTTTAGCCCATATAGCGTTGCAAAAACATGTTGGTAAATGTTGAATGTGATTGCTTTGAAGCTTCACGTAAACGTAATTAAATAAATAAATTCATTTTAAAAACAACTTCATGCTTAAAATAATAATCTGTATTATTTATAAATTACAAAAATGATTCACGTTACTTCAACCAAAGATACTTACGCGTTTTTGTCGTTAAAATATTATATTACACTGCTAAAAAAACTACACACTCCATTTATGTAGGGTATTAAAAAATTCTTGTTTACTTATGAATAATTGGATTTTTAAAAATAGAAAACGAAGTAACGAAGTTGTATTCATTTTTCGTTCGTGAGCAAAAAGGTGACTTTGTAAAAAAACCTTTACGGAAGTTGGCCGAAATGAAAATTGACGCATCACCCCGAATTCTAATTCTGTCAAATTAGACGTCATTCAGATGAGCGTCGGCGTTGCGACGTGCCCTTCGTAGTCGGCTGTTTCACTACTACCTTATTAACAATTTAATTAAAATATATACAGATATATATTAAAAAGAAAACTATTTATTTGTTAATATTATTTATACCATACATTTTCTTATCCATGTTATATTTTTCATAATAACAGCAATTGAAAATCACAACAATAATTACATTGAATAATAAAAAAGCCTATATTATCAACTGCCTGATTTGCAATTTACATAATTCTTTTTACAACAGATCTGGGAAATCTTTCTTAAAATTCAAAATAAATTATTTGCTTGATGTTGAAGTACTGAACATATTTTATATCTATTCTATGATATTGACTGAAGGTCCTTGATGGAATTTCAATACCGAATTTTAATTGTTTAAGCTTCGCGCAATTCCACATGTTTTATAGCAAACGACCCGCGTTACGCATGTCAGCATGTATACTTTACTATTGGATCCGCTCGATAGAATGCCTGAAGACGCCGGAAGGCCCCAGGTCTTAATCGTGGAATCATATGAAGTTTCAACAATTCTAATTTGATATTTTAGATATTTTAATATTAGTTTGTTTAATCCAGATAAATATTTTTATTGTTAATAATAACGAGAATATACAATTCCAATGATGAGTAGACATAAAAAGCATTTATTGTGATTGTAAATAAAGTAGGTGATAATAATTGTCCTTCTAATTAAGAAAACCTTTTTGTGCTTGCTTTGCGCCGAGAAGCAAACACCCCATTTTGTAATTTGATTGTGGCGATAGCTCTAAATGATAAAACGATATTGTACTTTGTGATATTTGAGGTGTCCAAACAACACTCACGTGTCATGTCCTATTTCATTCATTAGCCGATATAACGAATACCATTAACATCAAATGAAAGCATTTAAAGTAATAGTCTCCTAATAAACTGTCCATTAAGAATCGGCCAGGAATAAATTCAGAATGTTTCACATGATTGTGGCATTCGTTAAAACAACAATTATTTGATATTATGAAGATATTTCGTAGCGTTAATTGTTCTTTTTATTAATTCCTTGAAAAGTGTTGTGTATGTTAAAGCTATCGAATAGCAAAGTGTCATATAATATATAACCAGTAAAAATTCAGTTAAGCATTATGGAAAGAGATTTGTAGATTTAGCTTGAAAATACGTAAAACATCTGTTCTTTTAGGTGATCGTGTTTTATGTTATTTATTTTCAATGAAACGAATACTTTCTCTCGTAAATATTATATAATATAAACCATTAATATAAAAGCTATAGCGCTTTTTCTCGTACTAACAAAATGAAACCAAATGATAAATTTTTAAAAATCTTGAAATTAACCCTCCTCACACGGTCATAGCTTACCTGTATGAATGTATGTATGTTTTTTCATATCAGATTTCTGGTGGAATCTTTTTCCGCAATATTGGCAGGGGTATGGTCTTGTATCTGAATGGATGAGTAGATGAGTTGACAGCGTGCTGGACCTCTTAAATGCCTTCCCACACTGCTTACACTGTTGAAGAAAAATATCAATAAGTACTGTTGTAATACAATGACGATTTGAGGGTTAGGGAAAAATCTAAGTCAAAAGAAAACTGTGCAGGAAACCGATAAAAGGAAATTTAAATATTTTTTTATTTGGGTAATTAATACCTATAATATAATTAGTGCTATAAATTATCTCGGAAAGCGTGTTAAAAGCATAATATTGATAACCGTTTAAGCATTGAATACAACCGAAAATAAAACTTTTTCTAAAACAATATTCATACCATAGCAAGCTAACGATGAAGATGTTCTTTTGTATTCACGTCTTTAAAATAAGTCAATTCTCTGTTACCACACATAATATTTGAATATGTATTCTAATTTAATATAAAATAATAAATCAATGAATATTACAATTGAATAAAAAAAACTGTCTACGACAAAGCTAATAGATTGATTTACCAACGTAATATCGATAAGGTGAATAGATTGTTGTATAATATTACGTCATATTAGAAGCTATTCGACAGTGATACCGTTGCCGTAATGAAAAAATTGCATGGCATACGAAAGGGTTGACAGAAACACATATAAAATTAATACCGTATAAATAAGTTAGCAGGTAATGAAAAGTAGTGAATGACTAATATTTTTCTTGTCCTTCTTTGTTCTGTTTGAAAGAACGCCTCCTGCGTTTTGAAATGTCTGTGAAAATTGAGGGACGCTCAATGTTTGACAACTTAAATACTAATGACATTTTTGGTTCAAGTTTCAAAATCACGAACGCGTAAAAATTCACCGTGGTGCACATTTCATACGTTGTTTTATAAGAAACATTCAGTTTTAACGTATAAACTGTCATTTTTTAATGAAAAGGCATGATATTTTAAATACTAAATAATACTTATTTCTACAATATATTTTACGATCAGGACCAGTTTCGCTCATTGAGAGTATTATCATTTGATTTGAAACTATTTCGGCTCACGCCATCGTCAGCCATCTAGTATAGTAATAGTTCTGACGATGGCGTGAGCCGAAATAGTTATAAACTATATTTGTTAAAAATAATTTTGTAGAACTAAAATACATTGCTATTTTTTCACCGTGTGTGTTTTTATTATTTAAAAAGAAATATTCAAGCTGAAAATGTTGTAATATATTTTCAATTATAACATTGAAATATATTTAAAAATAAATTTCCTAATCAAAGTGTCACATTCTATCGACATTTAAGATATATATTATTAATTAGTTACTAAACAAGTGGTAGTTTGAATATTACATAAATGATAATTTTGATAGATATTTTTAGTATTTTGTTATATCTCGTTTTACAATAAAACCGTCTAACATACGATATTCATAACGAGACTTTATTGCTAACAAACAGTTGAAATATTTAAGCACGGTGAAAAAATTGCAACGTATCTTAGTTCTACAAAATTTTTATAAATTAAAATTTAAAATCTTATGATAGCTATTTTGACTTACACCTTCATCAGAACTATGTTTGTGTAGCTTTTCTATACAGCTCTATATATAATAGATAAGTAAATTTACGTTTAAACATAGTTCTGATGAAGAAGTAAGCCGAAATAGCTATATCTATATATCTTATAATTTTTTTAGAACTAAAATACATCGTTATTTTTTCACCATATTATATTGGAGTTCTATCAAGTAAATGCGAATTGAATCAAGAAATATTTAAGAATCATGAATGTTGCGTTTAAGAATTTTATATTCGTAAAATAATTATTCTACATAATTGAGATATAGTTAGACATCAGACGAGTCAAAATATATTTAGAGACAGTAAATAATTAAAAGTATGGAGTAAAAAATGTAAATTTATTGAAAATCTCAAATAGACGTAAAAATTTTGAATAATTGTTTAATATATTATAGTAATGATAAAATTGAGTAACCCTCACAATATAAGGAATGAGTGGTCATTACGTAAGGATATAATTAAAATGTAATCAAATCATTTTCTAGTATGACATAATGATATTTCTCGATAAAGCTAAAAACACATATCACGGTTAAATTATAATGTACTTAATGTAATTTGATAACGACAAAAATAACAGTAATTTTAATTTTACACATCGATTGATAATATACAGTATGACCCCTCGAATGGTTAGCTTCCATTCGCTCCTAGTCTATGTAGAGGCCATGGTTGTTATATTTTCTTAATTCTTTATATGTATGATTTTTTTGTCGAATTATATGATTTTTTTTCAGGCAATATAATTTTAACGCACGTAGCACTGAGTAATTCAATTTGACCTATATAATTTGTCAGCTAAGATTTTTTTAAAACTTTTACTTGCATTCATTTAATGAATGACATCTTTGAACATCTGTGTAAACGATTATCAAATAAACAGAATAACTATTATGTAACCGACCGTTACACGTATGAACTTATTGCAAAACGTGCTTAATTTTTGCGTCAATTCTGAATTTATTCAAAAAATTATTGCAGCATTTATTGAAAGATGTTTTGCAAAGCGGTACATTGGCCAAAAGGATTATTTCCCTGATATAAACGCTTTCTTATTAAGTATACTTTTAAATGGATCTAAGACCGATGCAGAAGTGAACCAAATTGTTAATTTAATCTTGCTATGCGTACTTTTCTCACATTAAAAAAATATGGCAGTGAAAAAATGTAATCAATTGTACGTTAAATCAGTACAAATCGAACAGTAATCATAGATATGTCGACATTTATTTTGTATTATGATTTAAATTTGATGAAAGACTAAAATTTTCTAGTAGATAATTAGAACTGTGTAATGATGAAAGTAATCAAACAGTTGTAACGATCTAAAATACTTAAAACAATAGGATGAAAATACTTTCTGAATTGTTTCTACATGTTTTGTTATTCAAAGAAAAAAATTACATAATAATAATTTGAAAAGAGAGACAACATTTAAAATAAATCTTTTAACATTAGTTATCATAAATTTAATGCGACGTGTTTTATTCTTAACAGCTTTTTTGAATCAATCATGCTTGATTTGGTTGAATTATTTACTGATGAAAACTTCATTTATTAATTTCACGCATAGTTAATAATTATGTAAGTCAATTTTTGTGAAATTATTTCTCTAAACATAATAAAATAATCGGAACAAATATAAAATTAACCAATAAAATCAACTGGCGTCTAACAAAACCGTACGGAAAACGTTTCAGTTTAATTATTTGAACGAAAAAAAAACATAAAACGAAATATCGTTTTTTTAAATAGTTTGGACATTTTAATTCTGATATGATATTCAAATTCAATTACGCTTAATAATTTAATTGAAATAGACTAATTATTTAAATTTCTCCATCAAAGGCAAGACGAAAGTTTTTTAATAGGTCGCAATGTTTCAATCAGAATAAATAATATGATCCAATTTCAGCGGTGAACCGAAATACAGCAATAATAGAGCTGAATCAAATTGATCGCAATTTCTGTTTCGTGATTTTGGTTAGCGTGATGTAGATAATATAAAATGACATTTCTAATTCAGTAATTATTTAATTGAGCCGCCCCATGTCCCATCTGACGAAAAGTTTTGTAAGTTACAAAACATTTTAGATTTAATTGAACCAAGTTCTAGAACTAAATTTAAACTTTTAATTGGCAGCCATCAATTTTGATTTGTCGAATCTCCCGTTAATTAAGCATTTTATTATGAAATTAAAATAAAACAGATGTTTGTTTTTATGTCTATAATATTTGAATTATGGATCTGTAACATTGTAGAAGAATTTTTGAATCAACAAAAATATGTATAAACACACATATTCCTTTTACAAAATATGATTAGCAATACTGAAGGTTGAAAGGTGAACTTATTGGAAAAATTATATAATAATTTATCTGTCTATAGTAGTGTTTATTGTATTAACGTTGTTTAATTTGAATCAATAATTAAATCAAACATGTGATTAAAATATGGTAATTATAATTTTTGGAAAAGGTTCCCATATTTATAACTTTTTATGCTTAGCTTCACGAAACGTACATTATGTATTATGCAAAACATTTTTGATTCTGCGATGGAAAATGAGAAAAATTGCTTAACTATTTTCACCAAGATGTGCGTGTATTTCCGAAAGTTTTTTTTTGTGATTTATGTAAGAAGTTCTTTTAGCAATAAATTAACATTCAATAGCAATTAGTAAACATTAAATTACTTTCTGAATCTAAAAAGATCAAAAATTAAAAAAAAAATTACGTATGATTTTTATCATATTTCTGCCTTTATGATTCGTTATTCACTGTAAAATACAATGATTGCTTATGTAAGTTACGTATTGAATATTTCATTTGCTGACGTTTTGTTTTCTTTGTAAAATGGACCATTAAAAATCTTCTTAGTTACACACCTGCAAGTAAGTAAACAGATTTATAAATTTGCATTTTGATATGAATATGAATCTTAAAATTTGAATAAAAATTTTATGTTGCCAACATAACAGCAAATTCAATAGAAATTCTATCTGGATGAAGCCAGAGGCCTTCAAGTTGATTTTAACATTAAATATTTATTTATAATCAATTGGGGCATGTTATGGAATATAATAGGTTATACGTGTTGATAGTATATATATAATATACAATAATCCAATTTAAAAAATCTTTTACATATTAACTCGTTCCGTGCTAAGAACACTTTTTTTCATAGTAAATATAACATAAACATAGTAAATCTACACGTGCCGTTCTGAATATTTTTTTTAGTATTTTTTTTCATTGTTTTATTGCACTGTTGTTTTTGGCAATTGAAATATAAAAATTACTGGACTATTTCTATAACGTCGTTTTGTGAAAATTTCAGCGGAGAAAAATTATTTCATGTAGATTTTGATCAAGGTAATTTTAGATTTTGAGTGATTTAGTGAATTTTGGGCAAACATAAGTGCTTTTTGAATAATAAAGTACAGAAATTTGTGTGTACATTATATATTTACAATTATGAATAAAAATTTATTTGAAAATAAATACACCTGTGAACCAACCATTACAGTATGAACTTGCCGCCGATTTATCAATGTAATATAAGACGCAAAAATACCGACGTCAATTTATTTACACTTACCGACACTCACACGTATTTTTTTTGAAATAACGCATATAATTAATAATCGACAATAAATTTATATGATTCAAATATATTCGGCATGGTACTTTTACATGAAATTTTACATTAGCAGTGAAAGCGTTAATGGAAGCTTTCTGACATGAATAGCTCTTTACTTTTTGATTTGTGCTAATTAAATACATGAAAATTAAATTGATTGTAAAATAAATATGAAAGATATAACATATGAAAAAAAACTGATAGCGTGGAGATTAAAAATATTGATGATTATTTTAAAAATAAAAAATAAATATTTTAATTTGAAACAACTGTCTGTTTAGTAGGTAACAAAGCGCAGTAAAATATTGCGTTCTGCATCAAAAACACCTGTCAGGTGGTAATTTTTTTATGCTTCAATATTTTGTTTAATTACCAGCATTTGTTTGCACGGCAAATAATAATCGGATTTCGTATGCAACTGTCAAAAATATGCACAAAGATTCATTATATCATGCAAACTGAAGAGACGTCAGCATTTGAGTAAACAATTTTATCAGTTTTATTATATTCGTGAGATAGCTTTGCATATTCTAGGTATTTATAAAAATCAGAATAATCATATTCAGATTTTTAACGTCTTCATAATATGGTGCCATTTCTCATTGTATTGTTGAAAGCTTCAAGTTACTTATAAGACACTCTGGTTGATAAAAATAAATCATTTTTTGAAACGACCCATGACTTGAAGAACGATTTGAAAGCTACATTGAAGTTTTTTCAAGAAAGATCTGTATATATCTCATATTTGAGTCGTTCAATCGCGGTGCACTTTTACATGCTTTGTTGATTTTGACTTTCGGTATGTACTTGTGAATTTTGATGAAGAATACATGACAAAATAAAATTTAACCGATTTTATAATCATCACAATTACAACATGAGAATGATAAAAAGAATATGAATAAAAAAAAACACATCCATCCAAAACTCATATTGTCAAACATAATATATTTATTTTTAAATAACGCTGTGATAATTGATGTTATCGACTAAAGATGCTAGGTGAAATTTCATTATCAAATTTGAACTGTCGAAACTTCATGTTCAAACTCATGCTATGTCGATAACGTTTAGTAAGTTTAGTTGTACCCGTGTGATAGAATGCCTGAAGTTGCCGAAAGGCGAAACCATATCGTTTGTGACAAAATATGTGGGATCATACAAAGTTTCAACAATTATACTTTATCGCTATTTTATTCATTGACCGAGCCTATATATTTTATATTAATCAAAACACATTTTTAGTACTTATTTCCACAATATATTTTATGATCAGGAGCGGTTTCGTTCATTGCAAATATTATCAACTTATTTAATAAATCAGTTGACAAAACTCAGTTGATAAATATAACATTATAAACTGATTGATAAGTCAGTTGATAATGCTCTTAATGAGTGAAACCGATCCAGATCATAAAATTTACTATATATAATATATATATATGTAATAAAATATTGTATTGTTATTATTTAAAATATTTTGCCTATCCATCAAGAAGTAACAGTTAACACATTAAAAGTGAGATTGTTGATGAAAGAGCAACAAAACTAATCAAAGTGATTTTTTACGTCATCACATTAGACTACTTTGTGTGAAAGTTTTAAAAAGAGTTATATTTAATGAAAGACTCCGCTTGAAAAAGATCATCTCTAAAATAGGTTTAGTTCCAGTCCTAATATTGTGCAATACTTTATATTTGTTTTTAATTAACATAAAAATTTCAACGTCTGTTCAAATTAAGTGCCAATATGATTAATTGCAACAAAACAAATTGTTTCAAGACTCAAATAATAATTAATATAAACTTGCCCGATGACACCGCGACTTATATAACTAAGAAAAAAATAATGTAAAATTGATACAACCATTTGTCATTCTTTCTGCGCAGTTGGCAGATATTAATATAAAATATTAACAAATGTACAATATTTTTACAGCCGAAAATTAATTTATTAGTTTGCCCAGACAATTAGCACACATGTACGATGGTATACCGGAAAGTGCAGTATTTCATTTGCATACTTAAATCTCTCTATGAACTTCACAGTATTGTTTTTACAGATGCAATTGAATGTATGGCCACCTATCAACATATTCAGTGATATTTTAATAGAGTAATGATCCTAGAAAAAATATTTTTTGATTTATCATGATGTCAAATGAAAAGCGTTCATATTCCGGCAAGAATAATATTTTTGCTGAGCTGTTTACTATGAAGTGAACGTATATAATTTTTGTGTCGTCTTGTCTTATCTGACCGTACATGAAATAAGTTGACGAGCACTGACAATCAATAATGACCGCTGGATAACAACAGTCAAATAATTTTCTTTTAGGTATGCTCACTTTTATTTTAAAAAATTGATGAGAAATGTATCTAGCCACATATTGTTTTCGACTAATTCGAGGCTAAAATGAGAATTGCCAATCTTAATAATTTCAATTTGTATGTTTCAGATATTTTTTTAAGAAATCGTGGACATAATTTGTTTGTTCTTCCAAAGTGTAAAACCAGTCTGCTAATGGGGGTGTCAACGGTAAGAGTATTAACAACGTTCAACAGTTGCTTCGGATGTTGACATATTCCATGTGGACGAAAGTGAGTTCAGGCGAATACTATTTTTCAGTTAAAGTAGATGTTTTATGAGCTTTTGCAATTCTTGTTGATTGTTTTACTGTGTATATTTTAAATTATATGTTCAAATATGTTAACGTTGCAAAGCAATAAATTTATAATTTGTAAATTATTTAACGTATAATTACAAATAAATAAATAATGTAGTTAAAAAAATGCCAATAGATAGAACATATTTTCTTTCATGCAATGAAATCAATCAAACACAAAAGTCATTGATCGAATAGGCATTCACTTGGTAGAACTCCATTATAACACGGTGAAAAAAATATCAATGTATTTTAGTTCTACAAAACTATTTTTTTTTGTAAGCTGATGAGCAATTTCGGCTCACGCCATCGTCAGAACTATGCTTAAACGAACATTTGCTTATCTATACATAGCTGTGTAGAAAATTACGCAAAACATCTTCTCTCCTGTTTTAACGACCTAGCTTGTTTCTAGCTTGCAATAAAACTAAAAATCGTAAATGAAACTAAAAAGGTGGCTATATCATTAAGTTTACATATGGCACGGAAGCGGTCCATTACCGAGACAAAACGCCCCCCCCCCCTCGTAGCTAATTAAGCAATGGCAATCGACATGTATTAGTTGTTCGTTTGTGATAGTTCTGACGATGGCGTGAGCCTAAATAACAATCAATTATATTTAAAAACATAATTTTGTACTACAACACATTGCTACTTTTTTTTTCACCGTGTTACAATAAGTCATGTTTGCTATCAAAAAAGCACATATTATATGTGGCCAAAAGTAATACTAACCTGAAAGTTTCTTTCACCACCGGCTCCTCCACATTTTCCTCCACTGCTTAACTTCCCACTGTAGGAGTCTCCATGTCCGACAGATATCGTCGTAGAAATAACACTGCCATTCTCCGGTTCTGTATCCCAACTACCACTCGATGAACACCGTCTGACGTTGATAGGATCATCTTTGATTTGAAGATCCATACCAGTTCCAGTGGAATCTGGTCTACTGAATACTTCAGGACTAGACGATCTGCCATATTTGTCGTATTTGTGATATTTTTCAGAAGGAGTGTAGTCCGTTTCCTGCTCGCACAGGCTTCCTGGAGACCAAATTCCGCTAGGGCGTTTAGAGATGTGGCGGGTGCAAAGATTCAACGGAAGGTCTTCATCTTCTGTTAATAATGAAACACAATGATTTTCAATACAATATTTATAGAAATATGATATAATAGTGTGCAACTACGATTAATTTGGCAATAGGCGTAGTCCCGGAATTATAACCAACATTAGAATTTAACTCACTGAAAAATTAAATTCATATTTTGGAACAATCAAAAAAGTTTTCAGTGGTGTATGTAATACAATTAAAATTTACAATGTCAATAAAAATCAATAAATTTAATAATAGCATTTTTTGACTGTCCCAAAACTAGGTTGGGTTTAAAATATGTTTTCATGTGTGTTTGTCTATTTAAATCAACATCAATCTTGTTTTAGGTGTCGCTATTCCATATCAGCTAATTATACCACCCTCGTTGATTCCTTCAGTATATATGACATTCCACGACACCTCGATAAGTAATAAGTGCCTCTACGTATCATTCTTGCCCTGGATTCAAGAAATATACTATACACATTACGTGTCACCAATGTAAGTCATCAAACTATTTTTTGAACAAAATTTGTCAAACTTTTTCTGGTTCAAGAAGAAAAAATCAAGTGAAATAAAGACGAATTATTATTTTTTTTGCGTATTTAATGACTCGTGATATAGTGAAGATTTATCGTTTAATGAAACGATGTATGCGTCTACTAATCGCTTTTGAGGTGTTAGCTGTTCCTTGTCGAAAGAAATTAATTGTATTTAAATAATTTATATTGTAGAACTGATACGTTGATAATACTTACGAAGGGCGAAACCCGTTCTGGTCTAATTAATATAAAATTGTGTAAATAGTACGAAATATTGTAGGTCATTATTTTATTAAATAATTTTCTCAATAGAGAAATATTTTATTTGGCGAATTATCATTTCTCACTTGAATTTCTAAGAACATTATCTACACGCATTAATTTGTGAAATCGACTGATTGTTTTAATTTATCAAATTTGAAACGCATATTTTTTACATTTCCAAATATTTTTTACTAACGATCCGGGTTTTTCTTTTAAGCATCTTAAGGCATTCTATCACACGGATGAAATAGTACTGATAGAGTACCTGAAGGTGCTGAAAGTCGATACCCGAAGCGTGAGTGACAAAAAATATGAATATGTGTAAAATTTCAATAATTCAAATGCTAAACGTATTAATCAAACAACAGTTTTTACAATCAAAGCGTCAACACGTTTGAAATTTAAATTCATTTTCTTAGATCAATTAAATTGGACCAATACACATGTTAGCTTCAATAATAGTTTTTAATTAAAATCGATAAGTATTTTTTAACAAAAAATATAAATTTGTATCGGTATATGTCACGAAAAACTTAAAAAGATAACTTAAAAGTTTGACTTAACAATCTGTAAATCAATTGCTTTTTTATATTATGTTTACTTTTGTGTCTCGTACATAAATAAATATGAATTAAATATGTTGTTTGCAATTTTTGATTAATTGTGATGGCAAAAATACGTGTATATTAATAAATGTTCAAATATTGAAATCCATTTCGTTATTATATTAGTTTATTTATTTATGTGTTCACTGTCTGTACATATTGCAGCTATTAATTATTATCGCATTAATATATTAAAGCCGGTACGTAGATTTTTTACTGTGCTGTATTTATGAGTTAAGTAACTATGATTGTAGACGGTACTCACTGAATTATTTAGTTATGTGATACAGACTTCGTATTTAGCATATTAGTGATAATTTAATGATAGATAATTTATTCAAAGCAATGAAAAAAAGATTGTAGCTTAAAAGAAAAGTCAGTGTTCCACTTCGCATTTTATTTAATCGCTGTTATTTAAGTCGAGTGATATGAATTACCAACACAACTGAAAATAACTCTGTCACAAGCTGTTTCTAAAATGTCCTTACGTTAAAAATACAGCAAATCAGATAATAAATCATGTATGCACATATCAAGACTGTAACCAAACATTAAATTTTTTTTTAATATTAAATGAACTTTTATTGACTAATTTTCTTGTGCATTGATCAGGGCTATGGACTAGGAGTTGGAGCCGTAGAGTTGCAGTGTTTTGGCCGTAGTCAGAGTCGGAGTCGTGTCTTTGATCAATGTTGCAGTCAAAGTCGAAAAAACGAAACAATAGAGTAATTACTAGAATTTTTTGTAGGAAAGCCATTTAGTAAATATACATTATTTTCATTGTTTTTTAATACCGGTTGTACCAATTAATTTTGTTAAGTATTAATGACGACTGATAGTTGATGTTTTCGCTGTGAATGGTTCGAGATTTAAAAAAATAAGTAAATCGATAAAAATGTAAATCATTCATTAAGTCAGCATTGACTTTGAATCGAAATAACGACCTATAAGTTTCAAATAAACACAATTCAAGCATGTTAATGTATTCTATCATAAAAATGCAACATAACTGAAGATGTCAAAAAGCGAAACTCGTAGTTAGTAACAAAACATGTGGTCGTACAATTTCAAATATTCAAAATTTATTTCGAGTTTCCGTCAAAACCCTTCAGTCGATATCATAAATTGTTCAAAGAAATGGTATTAAAAGTCTTAAAAATAGATTATCACTGTATAAAGTGACATTTAAAATAGTATTAATATTGATTTTTGCCTTAACTATATTAAAAAAAAACAAAACGTTTTGGTTCGCGTGCCTTCAGGTTATATTGATGCATATGTTTTTGAATTTCAAATAGTTTCATAATAATACATGACATTACAAATATATGATTACTTAGTTATATAACTGAAGTTTAAGGCGAGTTTCTTAATACTCTGTAGTTGCTGTTTGTCCAAGGAAATTGCTTTTCAGCACTATCAGAAAGTGTTTGAGGTAAATGACTTGTAAATTAAGCGACTTTGTTACCAGCGCCCGTATATTTAAAATGTTGTTACTTAATGATATGCATATAACACTATCGCAAACACGACTATCAAAAACTATGACTGCATCTGAAGGAAGCCTGATTTTATTTATATGCATACAAAGTCGTTCAGACGATACATTTACATAATTTTTTGTCGAACAACTCGTAAAGTAATATTCCATTTTTCCCATTTCTAAGTTTTTATAGATTGCACAGTAAAACAATTTATTATTCATTTGTATGTATATAAGATCGTAGAATTTTTTACATCAGATTACCAAATAGAAGCACTCTTATTGAATCATTTGTACCGATTTCTTAATATATTTTATGCCAAAATATATTTTATGAGTGTAACAAATCTGGGTCGTAGGTCATGATATTTTATTGAATGCCACATGCGTAGCGTGTAGCGGAAAATCGGCATTTTTTTTTCACATGCTGTTCAACGAACGAAAGAAAACTTTAATGAATTTGACTTTGATCAAACAATATTTTTTTTAGTTAGTTTTAGAGTTACGCAGATACATATCCTTTTACTATAAAATAAACATATCCTTTTCTACAACTTTTCATTTATTTTATGTTCCGTTGAATGAAAGTGAAAAATCAAAAGTTATACCTATTATGTTATCAGTAGGTATTAATTCATGTCTGCTTAAGTTAAACAGAAGTTCAATGGCTTCCAAAATGAGTTAATCACCACTCTTTGACATCCGGTGTTTGGTGATTGTATAAACGCAACAAGTATCATATACCTGGATAGTTGTTATAAAATGATAGTGGCAGCTTAATTTCGGTTTTAAATAACGTTATACTTATTAAAAATAAAATATTTTAAAATGAGATTTAGGTGCCGAATCCACGATATTTTGGCAAACTATTGCTTTATGTGATTATAATATCACTAAAAACTTATGTCACTAGGATTTTTATATAAAAGATAATATAAAGCGATTGCCGTCAAAAAACATTTCTCGTTTTCGTGTAGATGGTTCTTCGAGTAGTTTAGGCATAAAATAACTTTTTTGCTCACCTTCATAATTTGGTTTGTCAGGGGTGCGAGGCGGTGAAGCAGGTGGTGGTGGGGGCTGCAAAAGCAGGGGTGGCCAAACGCACCCGGGATATCCCAGCGGCCCGCAATACATTAGTGCACCCAGTTCCGCTGCAAAATTACGTGTCATTTAACGCATGAACCTTATTAAGGACGATACAATTGTTTTTTTTTTTTTTAATTTGTATACATATTTAACTTTAATTAAGCTTATTTACCTCTCGCTCTGGCGTATTCTTTCAACCCGTCAACTCCGAAGGTAAAATCTCTAGCTGATGATACCAATGAGAAAGCACTGAGTCGCTCTCTCTCCCTTTCACAGAATGCACTCAATGCTATCCCTCGTCTCCTGTCTCTCTCACACGCCAGCAGCAATCCAGCAGTGTCAGGAGGTGGAGTAAGAGGTGAAGGGGGTGCCTCTTGTTTCAGCATACTACCCTGATAAATAAAAAAATGGACTCTAAAACCAGGATTGCGAAATTACAAAATATTAAATCTTAGGGTGTAAACCTCCATAAATAAGTTTTGTATCAAAACTGAAAAAAAAAATCAAGTATTTCAACTTAAGACATCGATTAAGTATAACAAAATATATCCGATACCATACAATTTATCTTTAAAAAAATCAATTCAGTAAAAAATATTTAATAGCAGTCAATGTAACGCCAAATAAATCCACATAACTACCCCATGATTTGATAATCAACTGATCAATGCTGCGTATAATTTGACCATATAGCCGAATTAATTACATAAAGTTTCTTATCAAATCAAGCTCAAGCAAATGCCATTAAATTTATTGCTTTAAATGATTGCGGTCTTAACGCCTCATAGATGATATCATATTATTAAAAAGTGCTGCAATTTTATCTAAAACAAAGAAAATGAGATGTTTTTAAATATAGATTACATATTCAGTCATAAAAGTATAGTATATTATCATTAAAAAAGTTTGCATATTTATACATTTAAATTGCATAATATGACGATTAAAATCACTTTCGATCATCGCGAGCATTATCAAATAATCATTAAATTCAAATGAGAACCCTGATTTAAAATATTATGTTAAAAATGCGACAGCAGTACTACATGTATAGTGTTTTGTTTATTTAAATAAAATAACAGTTAAAACGAAATATTTAGAAGTATTTTTATATTAGAATAAATTTTTGACTTTAATATTCGATATTCATAGCTTGAGAAGTAAAAAAAGAGCACGTATAAAAAAATGAATTCCATCAATCACAAAACGTTTCATAAAAATAATATTACAAAATTTAAATGAAACATATTGCTACTAGTACAGAACGAAATATTTTTACGAATGTAGATATTCTAGTAATAAGTTATTGAATATCAATAATACTTATTATTTGAAAACATAATGGACTTCACTGACTTCTTTTGAATGAGCTGTAGTGCCATTAAGTATGATTGACAATGCAATTTTATAATAGCATAGGGAAATAGAAAAATCCTTACATTCTTGATTTATTTTCAATTACACATATTAAATCTTATGCCTTGAATAGTGGGGTAGCTGTTACGACTGTCGCTATCTCAATTTTCAACGTAATAAAGTATTCTGCGGTATTGCATAATTATTATGGAGTAGCACATTATATTTCTACATGAAAATCGTGGTAGTCTTTTTTCACTCGAAGAGTATTCTAAGAGATTCTAAGAGTACTCTACTCAGATTAAGGTTTGATAATTTTCGATTTTTGGGAAAATGAGTCTATTTTTAGCCTCATGCATGTTTTTTTTTAATATTTCAAAAAAATTTATTTGAAAATATGAAATAATAATCAATATTAGAGATCGTACAAAAAATTGTTATCCGGATCAATGTGTTGTGCCATATACAATTTTTATGTTCTTACTGTAACGTAAATAAGCTTTTACTGAGTTCGATTTTTTATGTACGTCGATGTAATTATATTGGCGTACATAAAATTTTTATTAACTGGTATTTAAATAATACTCATTTATTTACACGATCTTGTTTGGTTTTACTGATCGACTGGAAATTCTTTAATAGTTTCATCCATTTAGCTTTGTCGTGAAATAATCATGTAAGGGTATTTGAATAAGTTGATTTTTTAATAGTTTAAATTTAAACAATCATAAAAATCGTAGCTGAGCGACAAAAAATCCCATCACATTACCATAATTTTATTAAAATCTTTTAAATGCCGTACAACAAACTAAAAAAATCATTTTTAATAATCACATTTTAATGTGAAAGATTATGTGTTACTTTTCAACACCCTAGACTCGAAAATAAATAATTTTTAATGTGTCACACTTAAACTATTATTTCGATCTAAAATTAATAAAAACGATTTATAAATAAATACAATAGTTTCCATCTAAGCTGTTTTGTATTAAGAGATGTTTATGATCATTTTGAAAATTATCTGGTCATAAAAATAAGAAAGCCTCTTATAAAACGTAACTTTACATAGAACATGTTGGGTGAGAATACGTTTTAAGATGTAATCGTTCGCAATAAAGATCTCTGGTTGAAATTAAAGACGAAAACTTTTGCTGCTATTCATGAACAAATTTCGATAGTAGGTTAATGTGTTGTGTGTTTTAGGAACATCTGTGATTATTGTTTGTATTGTCAAATGAAAATTTATAATTGAATGACGTTCTGATATACAAATATGTCCTTCAGCAATATTAATTATTATGTAAAGAGTTTTAAAAATGTTTGTGTTGATGAATGCGCCCAAAATATGCAGCTGTTACATCGAAGAAAGCAAATATTAAAAATGAAAAGAAATTAAGAGAGTTTTGATTGGACGAAAATTTTATAGACGTGTGCATTTTTTGTTCAACAATATGGCCTCCCGAATTCGACTATTGAATTAAGACAATCAAACGAACGGCAAAATAAACTCTAAAAAAAATATTTCGGTCTTTTTTATTTACTGTTTACGATTAAAATTTGAAGCTCAAATATTTTTCGTTTATTCTTAAATGTTTACTTATAAATAAAAACCGTCGGTGAAATGCTGTAAAAAATATTCTTCAAACACGTTATCATTTTGAGTTTGTTTAAAATATCTGCATCTAAACAAGCATCATTGACTTTAAATAATGAATAAGTCAAAGAAAATATCAATATATTTATGTAATTATATAAATGTAAATGTACCGGTCAAAATATATTATGCAAAAGTTTTTGGTAGTCAATAATGATACATATATACTTGAAATATAAAATTTAAATGATAAAAAGGAAAGCTCTAAGAATATGAATGTGAAATAAGTCGTCATTTTTTTATTTAGCATGTCGTGTTAACTTGTTCCAACAACAATTTACATAACGTGATATGTATTAAATAACAGTGTATGGGCTTTTACGGTTAAAGTATCTTTGAATATTGAAAAACTGCCTTATTGTGGTTGGTGCTTATTTTTTCACCATCTTTATTTTCAATAATTATAATATTCATGAAAAAAGAATAATATTACAATTTTATGAGTGTTATAAATAATTTTTATGTGTTAAAAATAAAGCACGTAAAATGTGCACCTGATGCATAAAAATACAAACAGCAATTAGGTATTTATATTAAATTAAATGATGTCACAGCTTTTCTGAAATTCATGTGAGTAAATAAATCAGAAATAGCATAAATAAATCTGTGTCTAATTAAAACAATTTAACCTCTACTATACAAATGATAGAAAAGAAATAAAAAAAATATTTGTCCAGTATATATGTTTGATAAACATTTAGAATTAATATTTCGTTTTTATAATTTTTGCAACTGAAATAATACTCTTCGTGTATTGCTATATGACTTATATTAACCGTTTACTGATTGATATGTTTAAAGAATGAAAAAATATTTTGCTGGACAAAAGTTTGTTTGCAATAAGCAGATTTTTACTGTATATTTTTCAAAATAAAATATATGCCACCTTAATAATATAAAATTATTTTTTTTGCAAATTTTTTAATCACGTTTAACGTAAAAACATGATGCAATATTATATCAAAAACAAAACAAAAAAATGACTAAAACAATTAAGGTTTTGAAAGTTTTACAAAAGACATTGACGAAAAATTAAATTTAAAAAAAAATAAAATTCCATACATTCAGTGGTTTATACGAGTTATAAAATGTTTATTTAAAAAATTCTTACCAACTTCATAACAAGGAGGATGAAACAAGTTTGGCAACTGTCAGAATATGTTCACCATGATGATTATCACGAACCAATAAAGTAGTAATGTCTTTCAATAATTGTTCAAAAGCTTTCAGTAAATCATAAACAAACTCGGAGGAGCTTTCATCAACAGCGAATGTTTACCGCGTCAACCAGACAAAGCTTTTATGACATTGATATTACCGTTACGACGGAAAGTATGTATTTACGATTCGACACCACGTACTATAATGAAAATATCAATATTTCACTTAATTTACTGTCCGGTATTGTCGGACGGTGTAGGAAATGCTCGCTTGTTTAATCTAGATGTTACAATAGCGCTCACAAGACATTACATTAAGTAGATTACCTCTAATTTGATTGGACTCAAAAGCTTTCGAGGGTAGCGATTATATTTCGATTATGATTGTTATTTATACAAGTACAATCTGAAATACTTGACATCGATTTAAGCTTTTGAAAGCTCTTTTATTTATTCCGCTTGCCTTTTATTTTTAATACACTTATAATTTTATGCCTACGAT
Organism: Himalopsyche japonica; assembly: GCA_028555115.1. Lineage (NCBI taxonomy): Eukaryota > Metazoa > Arthropoda > Insecta > Trichoptera > Rhyacophilidae > Himalopsyche > Himalopsyche japonica. The sequence continues at coordinate 107,370 of JAHFWJ010000734.1, read as the reverse complement.
AATTAAATGTTTTTGATATATTGTCAATAAACTGCGAGTCTAGCATCAAATTCACAGAGATTTTAACATACGATTGATATTATTAAGAAGTAAAACCGCGATGTTTATGCGATATTAAAATCTAAATCACTCTTTTACGGGTTGTTTACGATTTGAATCTCGAATAGTTGAAAGATTTTTTAGCGAGATCGATTAAGTGTTGTTAACTTCGCGTGGCTGGTTATCAAGGGACACGTGCTACTCGGATGCGTTTCCACACCTGACTGAAGACAGAAGGTTTGCGTATGTTATCTGAAACAAGCGCCAGGACAATCAGAATAGGGTGGGGGCAACGGGAAATGATCACCTGTGATAAAGAGAGGGGGCTAAGGGATGAGTAGAGCTTCGTTTTACTTTCATGTTCAATTGCATGTTTGCAATTTTGTAGCCTTTTTTTAAACCGTTTAATTGGCTTCATAAAAATATGTTTAGCTCGTAATAATATTTTCGGATTGATTCTCAACTCTCATGATCTCACGTTAAAAAATTTTAGTGCTTAGTAAACCAGTCTCTTGCGATTATAAGATTAAAAGTTTGAGCTTTAATTATTTCACATATTGTATTATGTGCTAAAAACATACATATTTTTTGAAGATGAAGATAAAAATAACTTGATATATTGCGTACATATGGTATGATTAATAATTTATTTTGTTTTCTGAATATCATAATCATATTTTTACGTTTTAAAATGTAAAGTATCGTGCGTAAAGAAAAACATTTAATTCATTTAACATTTTTAAGAAAAGTTTTCTACCTCAACATAATAGTGAGCGCTGGTGAAAATGCAATAAAAATGATGATTTAATTTGTAAGAAAAAAAATCTCAAGATTGAACAAAAGAGTTGTAGGACCAATTATGTCAGAAAAACGTCAAAAAAGATACATTTTAAGCGATACGCTTAATTTGAAACAGAAGCATATTTGCTCTGAAAACAATTATTGAACAAATATTAAGGAAAAAGAAGCGAATTTTAAGTTTAAAAAATGGAATTGTTAAAACAATTCAAATTTGATATTGAAATTCCATCAAGCACCTTCAGTCGATATCATAAATTATATTTTTATACTATTTAAACGGTGTTTTTTCTTATGATCTAGACCGGCTTTACTCACCGGGAGCATTATCAACTGATGAGATATGAATTAAAAAAAAGCGTATTTATAAAAAAAAATTGAGTCGTTGTATGATTTCATATAAGTTTTTGTCCGAGTTCATTAACATTAAGTTCTACTCGATTTTTTTTCAAATAATAACGACGTAAGCTAGACAGATCAATTTCCTAAATAATTTTTGTTGATTACGTGATTTTAAATAAAACTTTATATATTAAATAATTATAAAGACGTTATTAGTAAATAGTTATAACGTTGAAAATATGCCCGATTACTTTTGAAATAAAGCTCATAATGTTATTGAATATATAAGACTTTAAAAAAATGTTTTCTATTTTATTCATTTTATTTTCTTTTTTTCAATACACAAAACATTACATATTTCAAAGATCAGTCATGAGTTGATTCGTTTATTATGTATTATTATTGCATAATGAGAGGCAGCCGTGAAACAACGACGGTATGCATATAATATATGGAGGTTAAACAAGCAACTTCTATTATCGTTTTCATTAATTATTTGTTTGTAACAGTAGTCGCAAGAAAACATGCGTTGTATTTAGCCATGTATTTTGTTATTGACAATAATTTAAGCCAACTGTTACTCAGAAACAACTTGTACAAAATGACATTTCGTCATTAGAACTAACTCGAATTCTTCTCAAAGCTTTGATAGGAATGTTATAGTACGATTTTTAAAGCTTCCAAATCCAGGCTAGATTTATAGGCCCCTCCTCAATCTCAGATAAACAGAGCTATTGGCTGATTCTTAGCGGAGGGCGGGGCAAGACTGGCTTATTTTAGCAAAGGCATTCTAGCGTTACCTAATACGAGAGAAAAAGTTGAATTGAAGATTATGATCATAAAGTAAGAATATCTACAGCTTATATTCGTATAGCTATTTTTATATTGCATGCTTTCCAGCTAAAAGTGAAATAGAAGATCGATATTTCAAATGCTTTAATTGATTATCTTTATTAAGCACTTACCATATATTTTCTAGATATATATTTATAAACAAATTTCTTTTTTGATATATGTATATAATAAACGATGATGGGAAATTTTTTTATTTGTGTTTCAGTAATACGCGTAGCTACAACAATTATAAGAACCCAAAATGTCATTCATAAAAACAATATAAAGGTCCAAATAACACTAAAAAAGGAGAGATGTTATTTATTATATATATTAAATAGGTTAATTGAATGTTTTAAATACTCCCCCTTACCTCTACGTATTAATTCATTATTAAATCGCCTTATTTAAGATACGCTCTATTTCTTAAGTCGTGATGACATTATTATATGGTCTGTTAATACAGATACGTATACAGTAATACAGATACGTATAATTACGATCTCCATCCTTTTTGCTGTCTGTTAATTTTTAATAACTTTGGAATCTTTTATATCAAATTTCGAAATAACTGCTTAATTCATATAGTACTTAATAATAATTAGAAAATTAAATTTAAATTACAATGGGCAGTTTGGTCCATTTCCATAGTTTACAAACGTTTAAAAGTGTTTCAACAAATAATAACACAATCAAGTTTAAAAGTGTCCATAACCAAACTTTCGGTCCCTAAACATTTATAGAAATGTTGCTTGCTGAAATATATCTAATTTCAAGCCGAGATTTTGCGAAAGAGATCACAACGAATGGGTAGTAGCAAAAACTAATATGCTGTGATTTATTGAATTATCAAACATGCATTTTTTTCTTTTATATCAATTGTTGAAGAGAAATAAACGGTTATTTAAAAAAAAGAGCTAATTTTTAACTTCTAATAAATTGAATAAAATTGTTCAACATAAATATATTGCAATAATATACGAAGATAAAACCCTTCTTCATCGCTAGAAAGCTCATGTAGAAATGATATAATTTGTTTCAAAAAATTAAAGAAGATAGTATTATATTGAAAGCTTTCTGAAATATTGCACTAGCGGGTAGATGCTAATAAAGTTTTCAAGTATAATTATGTTTTAAAACTGTCATAAATACGCCAAAAGAAAACTGTCTTTTATGTTTTTCAATTAACAAAAGTAAAAAAAAAGATTCACAAAAAAACCTGATAAAATGAATGGAAACATTGGTTTTATAAATCTCAATAGAGCATATCGTGGCACGTGTGTAATTAGAGCATTTGGGGTTAATACTGTAATAATAATTGAAGAGAGCTTCGCTCTTTGACCTAGGGGTGACTAAATGCAAAATACGGCTGGCAAGAGATCACCAGTGCGTAACGATGCGACACGAGAACAAATGATATTAGTTGACTAAAGCTGAAATATTCAGGATATTTATTGAATTATTTTTACTCTTAATTTCCTTGTATAGATTAGGTTTTAATTTTAAGTATTTAAAACCGGTAGGACTATGTTTTTTGACAGCTTTGTGATACTAATCCATTTTTTTGCACACATCATTTTCAATAAAACATGAACACACTGATATACTAAGAACTTTTCATGGGAGAATTAGTTCACGTCAAAAGGAATAAAATTTATAATTCATTAAATACTTTTTTTCGAATAATATTTTTAAAGCTTGAAAGTATACCCGAGCAATTCTACTCACCTAAAAATCCTCTTTATTCGTTAGGATTGCAATATGAAAACAACGCTTCAAGGAAGAGTCATCGAGTGGCACTTTGTCAGAATAAAAGGGAGGATTTGAACCCCAACCCTCGAGGTTTCGAGGTCAAGAACCGTGACGATGCATCGCGCCCCGACAGGTGGCGAGTGTGCCATCACTAAATTTCACCCCTGTTTCTTATAATAGCAACAAATATACCAAAAGCTGTTTACCTGTTTTACCAGCGGGTTTGTTTTTATATGAAGTAATGAGTAATATTTGATTTTTAAAATTGAAACTGCTTTTAAAAATGATTTTTTCCTCACGAAACTAACAAGAATTGAACAATGCATTAATAACACAAAAATTATCATTAAAAATCTAGCAATCATCTGATCTTAAAAATCTTTCTATTTATATATGACAAATCCATCACTAATTATGGATATAACTTCTATTTCACTATTATTTTATAATCGGAAAAGTACATAATACGATGTGATTTCAAATATTTGCTGGGCCTGTAATAAAAATAAATAGTCATATACGCCGATAACTATGAGTTATTCTACATTTGTACATCATAAATTTAATAGAAATAAAATCGAATAATAATGTATTCCACAGGGTTGCCAGTTTTCCAAAATCATCAATCGGGACGTTTTTTATTAAGAAGACATTCACTTTTTGAACTACGGTAAAAATTAAGAAGAAACTGCATAATATTAATAAATTTATAAAATAAGTCAATATTTTTATATGTACGCGACACGAGTACATTATCAATATCAGTTCAAGTCACTTAAATGAATTGAGCACGAGTATATGCATTGTAGTGACAGTGCACGAGAAACTTTCAGCGACAAAAGTACACATGAGATTTCATGAATGCACTATTAAGCAATGTCAGCTGATAATGGAAGAAGGAAAGAAAGCACGCTAGGCTGTACATAAAAAATACGAGAGCTTCTTTAACTACATATATGAATTTTTCTAAATATACAAATTTTGTCGGAATATTCAGACGCGATGCATAACTGAAGATTTTCCTGTTAAACGTGGGGCAGTCCCGAACATATAGGAACGGAATGTGTGAACATATAGAAACGTGCTATATAGCAACCCTGCTCACCAAATATAACGTAACATCGCGTGCAGTCTGCTACCTATTATATACCACAGATGAAAAATCTGAAACAATTCGATTATGCCTTCAATTAATCGCTTTTATTTGTTCCATTATATGGACTCCATAATTATTTTTCTCCCTTTTTGAGCGCTTTTATTTATTTATCATGGGTACGGAGAAGTCCGTCTGTTTGAAAAAATATTTTTAAAATTTAGTAGTAATTTGATGTCAAATATAAATATCAACAAATATCGACGTTTGAAAAAATAATTATTTGTCTTAGTTTTTTCAAATAATATACTCTATATAAAATTGTACGGTGTCTTGTACGCATTATTTTATAGAATTTAAAATATGTTATATAAGTATTTACTAAGCAGTTGTGTATTTTTGTGGTGTTTTCAAACCCTTACTTTTCGCGTGTCCAAAGCAATTATATACACTGGGTGTATGAGATCTTTTTATTGACTGGCCCGGAGGTCTTTAACGGCATATTTTAAATATTATTTTCAGTAAAATAAGCACGTGAAATTTATAAGCTGAAACTTTTATCTGCTCAATTAATAAATGTGCTTCGTTAAAAAAAAATAATCCGTCTTCAACTGAAAATAGTGTTTTCCGGGTGCCGATAAAATTGAAAAGCTTAAATCGTCATCATAGTTTGTGAATAATAATAAGTGCTTTATCAAAATAAAATCTGTAATAATGTCGTTGCCTCCTTCCTTCGCAATTAAATGTTGAATAATTAAATTATTTTAAATATGATAAAAGCGCAGTTTTAGTACTATTTCCTCAATTTTAAAATATTATTAACAGATATAATTTATGACATAGACTGAAAGTGCTTGACGGTATATCGATATTTAATTTGAATTGTTACAATTTTGTACGATTCCACACGTTTTGTCTCTAACGACCCGGGTTTCGTCTTTCGGCATCTTCAGGCATTCTATCACACGGATGCAACAGAACTGTAACTGTTTTTTTACGTCAGTTCTGTTGCATCCGTGTGATATAATGCCTGAAGATGCCGAAAGACGAAACCCGGGTCGTTAGTGACAAGACATGTGGAATCGAACAAAATTGAAACGATTCAAATTTGATTATTAACGGAAACAAAAATAATGAGAAACGATGCATCTTAAGCAATTTTGAGCGAAGCGATATCAAAAATTAAGCATCTGTGGAAATAGTAATGAACATTATGTTTTGACGTTTTAAATATAATCTCTTTTTACCAAGAACTGACAGTTAACACAATAATAGATATCAAATTAGTATTATTAATTAAATTTACTACAATACAAAAAAATACACGATCTGTCTTATTAATATTTTTTTTTTTTTTAAGGTGTTAACTGTCACTTCTTGATGGAAAGGCATTATATTTTAAATAATAAAAACACATTTTTTTAGTACTTATTTCCACAATTATGATAGGACCGGGATCGCGAGCATTTCAAAAATAATGAGCGAAACCGGTCCTGATCAAATAATATATTGTGGAAATAAGTACTAAAAAATGTGTTTTTATTATTTAAAATTATTAATAAATTTTTAATTCGAATATTTATGTTTCGATCGTGGCGCCTTTCAAAATACATCATTCGTATTGAGTTGAGCATTTTGATGAATATTTAAATAAACCAGCCACAAACGTTTTAAATTAAAATTAGTCTGTAAAAACAACTCAGATGTAGATAGATATTATATAATAAAAAATATTCATTTAAGTGACAATTACCAAAATGAAAGAAAACGCTTAAATATTTTTGGTATAAAATATATACGTATTGTATAAACAAACCGAATAGTCATGCTAAGTGTGCTTGGCAAATAGGTTAATATAATACAATACATTTGTTTATTTGATTTTCAAAATACCAAAATAACCGCTGATGGAGAGGTTTATATATACATATTATGTTTCAGCGAAAGTAAATTAAAAATTGTTAGTATGGTTTTACTATTCAGACAGCAAAAATTTACCCAAACTGAAAACGATAGTTTAATTATGTTGTCACAATGAAAGTTTTGAAACGAATGTAATATCACTGAACAATATTGGTTATATTATAAATTCACGCACGGAAGTATGTTTTGGATGATACTGTGCTAGGATGTTATTTCACCGAAACGTCAGTAAAATATATATTATATTTTACTTAAAATCTTAATTCGTAAAATCGTCGTTTTACTCACAATCGCTGTTGCATGTGTATAAACAAACTCCTTATTCATATATACAATAAATATATTATGGCAAATGCTTTGACCTAGTTAAAGACAACATTTCGTCGACAGATCGGAAGCGACTGCCTGCACCGCTAAAGGAATTGATGTGACAACTTTTTTTACTCTTAACACGTGTGAACTTAACCCGTTCAGTGAGAAATACTTAAAAAAGCTTTTTCGTGCGAAAAATAAGACATACAAAATTGTACAAAAAGAAAAGAGGTTTTCTTAGATATATTTTTTTTTCAACAACAATTTATGGATTTTGTTTCGTTTTTGGTATTTATATAAAAAATTCTCTATTATTTAAAAGCATCCGGTATTCTCATTGATATATTTGTCAGAACTCTAAAGAAAATTTAGCGAAAGACGAAAAAAAATATTTAAATTATTGTTAAATACAAAAATATTGATCTTAACATCGAAGCATCATGTTTATGAGTGAAATTTGATTGTGTTCTATTATTATTATTTTTAATTAATTTAGTAAATTAAGTAAATAATTCATTTTTAGAAATGATTTTTTACTATTCTATGTAAAATTTGTACATAATCCTATTTATGACGTCACACATAAAAGTCTCATCGCAGTGTGATTGGCTCATTGACTCATGACAGGCGATTCATTATTTTAATGATAAATTTAATTCAAATCCGATATTTTTTTAGTTACAACATTATGAAACTAATCTCTTAAGTCAAGGCTAACTTTTTCAAATTTCTCTTGTCGCAACCATGACTCCGAAACAGAATTAAAAAAATGTGTACATATATATTATTAACCAGAACCAACAAAAAGTACGTATTATATACATATGGAAAATACTTCAAATATTGGACATTTCGTTACTACATTAAAATAGAAGATAAAAATACGATCTCAGATTAATTTACAAAAAATAATTTTCTATCGTCAAAGTTTAAGATTTCCATCATATATTATTGCACGATTTTTAAAATCTAATATTAAAGAGGTCATTATAATCATATTTTTTCAAATGTGTGCCTGTTCGTATTCAAACTTATGAATATCGCAACCTAAGAAACTATTACTGTCTACCCAATAACGCTGATATGATTGAAATTGAATTAGTCTGAACTTTATAAAATAATATATATTTTCTTTTAATCTTGCTCAAAGACGAAATTGTTTCACAAGATATTAATAAAACATTTTGTGTAAATTGGAGCTACAATCGTTAAAATATTGTACTATTAATGATTGTAAATGAGAGTGAACAAATATAATCAAGGGGTTATAAAATTCGAAGTCAGTAAGTACTATAGCATGCTTATTCAAAAAAAGTAGTTTGTCAAAGATAAAATTTATTTCAGATACTATCGAAAACAAATCAAAAGCACGTCCGCTTGCGGAAGTTATAATGTTTTCTTTTTTTAAGTTATTGAGCAATTAATGTTTCAATCAAACAAGGTGGTAACTTCGGCAAAAAATTTTCGTTATTGTAATTAATATTTTTGAGTAAGCGGTCATTTCACGTGAATAAATAAGCTATAAAAAGCAATGCAAAATAATAATACCAATTTGGATTTTCAAATATAATTTGTTCATATTTTCTGGATTCTTTGTTGATTATTAAACTTAAACAGCATTCATTGACTTTGGTTTTGTTAGACTAGGATGCAAACATCAGTATTGACAGTTTTTTTTCTATAAATTGATGGGAAAATGTCTTCCGACAAAGAGTTTCTTACATCCCTGAAATGTGGTGGGATAAAAGCTAAAAAGCAACTTTTCCTTCCTTTCTTAATACCATAGAAAAAAGATGTTGAGCAACTGGATAACAGGCAGTTCTCAATGAAAGAAATATTTTGAGGTGTGTACAAAAGGAAATCATAATACATTGACATTTTCAGTCTCTTGAGATGTACAATTTATCACAAGCTTATCTTGAGAAATACAACATTTTTGTATAATTTTCGAATTTCATTTTTACGCTGCTTGAAACAGTGGTTAAAGTATAAAATATTTTTAGAAGATTAATATGGTTGTATTGTTTAATTCAGTGCTTCGCAACTGGTGTGCCACGGCACGTCAATGTGTTGCCAGACGATTCTTGGTATGCCACGGCGCATTTTTCTAACAAAAGAAATATAAAATAATTCGTCTACGCTATAAAACATTTTCGATAAGACGTAATCATAGGGGAGCAGAAATAATTATTTCTTCGTTGGAATGATGTCATAAATATATACGTATTATTCACACAATTAAATTTTAATTTATTATATTAAAAATGTACATTTATAAAGCAAACAATACAGAACGAGTTTCAACAAATGCGTCGACGGTGAATGTTTTGCATTTTTCTAGATAGAGTAAAAAACTTTGGTGTGCCGTGAAAGATAAAACGTTTTGGAGCACTGGCTTAATTGATACCGCTTTAAATTAAGACACTTGCACAAAATTAACAGTAAATACGTTAATTCATAAGCAATTTATCAAATTTCGATAAAATGTAATCCAGCCTAACAGATTTCTTCACCATGCGGCAATAATTATATTTGTTCTATAATAATAAATTATACAGTATTGTTTTGTATTTTAAGTATTTTTACTACAGTGACATTGCTGTTAGAACTATCAAAAATATTAAATCAATTTACTCATTCAATCTAAAAAAATGTTTCATAAAGCACTTACAACTGCACCGGGTGTTTTTTTTAATATATAAATAATGATTTATGCCGATAAACTGAATCGATATAAATGCTAAAGTGTGGACGTAATTCACATCAACTGCAGGTGATACATTTATATTGAAAGATGATTGTAATAAAAAATGTTGCATTTTTCAGTTGCAAGTTGTATCCAATGCTCAGATACGATAAAAGAGCAGGTTTTAATTTTACAGATGCACAGAAATTCAACAATAATAATTCTTTTATCGTGTATTAAAAAAATCTTAAGTGTTCTACGATAACCATAATTCTGCGAGGATTTACATTCAGTTATTCAGCGTTAAAATATGCTTCCATTTAAGAATGATGTCCTTCTTCTACAGTAGGTGATAATATTTGTAAATCAAAAGATTCTTGAATCACCGAATCATTGAATCAGCTCTATCAGTTTAAGAACATGAAATTATATCTAGATGTAAATACAAATAACACAATGATACAGATATGAAGTAAATTAATAATAACATAAAAAAATAGTGCTGTACGTGAATTAAAATAAGTTATTTTCCATATAAATGTATATACCTTAAAATAATTAATAGTCTTTCTATTCGGATTTATATGAAAATCTGATTCTGGTTTAATTTTTCATTACTCAAAAATCCATGAATGTCGTGAGCTTTGAATAGTTCACACACATATAAACGACGAGGAATAATAAACTTTAACTGAAGTATGGTGTCCTTAAAGTTTAGTTGTTAGAAACTCATTGAAATCAAACAATTGTAAATACTTTGCTCCATTATATACAAAATGATACATTTGGATGATATATAAATGTGTTTGTGTGTGAACTATCTTACGGCTAACACAAGTAACGTAACATTGCTGAAAGAATTTTGTAATATAATTCAACTTTTTATTTATGATTAAAAGAGACTCAATACTGTAAGTGTTTTTTTTTATTACTTACCTAGCTAATGTTTTTCCACATCAAGTGCTTTGAATAAAAGTGATAGAAACTCATAGAAAGTTAAGCAAAGGCTGCAAAACAAGGACGTATTATGTATTAGTTAGAACTAGAAAAACTAAATAATGTTTATTTATCAATCTTATTGCTTATTTTCTTCCCAACTTTGGTTGGTAAAATCATGGACTTCGTGTCTTCGGCTTTATCTCATAGTCAAGTTTCTTTGGTGAAATAATTTTGACGTATTAATGAGTAGGCGGCGTGTGCAGAAAACAAAAAGCAAAGTGGTGCGCGCGCAAACCCGGGACGCGTGCGCGATTTAAGGCCGTTATGCGGAAATGTCAAACAGACATTAAAACACGTAACGGGGAAATAAAATTAGGGTATTATTCAAGTCAGTGTCTTGTTTTTATTCGCGACTCTTGCAGTCGACAACTATTTGTTTCACTTATTTTTTTAGTCGTAAAATGTTTTAAGAAATCATACCTCGTATGTGAGTGATTTAACAAAATATTCTTCATTTACGACTGATGTTATTTTATTTGATTTCACCCAAAACATATTCGTTACATTTTTTAACATTTTAGTCAAATAATACTTATAACTTGTGTAATGTATGTATGCAGACTTTAACTTTCAAACAATTCTTTTCAATCGATGAGTATAGATGTAGTATGAGATGTAGTTTTTTACGTTTTATGATTACTGTCCATATGATATACTTAATCAAATGATGGTAGGCATGAGAGGCGACAGAATGTATTGTGGGAAAAAAGAAACTGTCAGATGACAGAGAGTTTTGAAAGGAGTTGTAGTGGCCATTTGCTCCTAGTATGAAGCGGTCCTAACTCATGCTGAGCATTTTAAAGGATATTCCAACACCTAGACTTCAAAAATTTATTGTATAATAATGGTTTGAAACAAACTTGTTGATTAGTCCTAACTCATTCCCTGCTGAGCATTTTAAAGGATATTCCAACACCTAGACTTCAAAAATTTATTGTATTAATAATGGTTTGAAACAAACTTGTTGAGTTTGTCAGGACAAATCAAGCAACGCATCAACTCATAAATTAGCGAGTACAAGAAGGTTTTAACCACTGTAAATTCATATATTTTCGGGTAACTATCAACACAGTAAAATCAGCCGTCTCAACAGTCAGAAGTTAGCAGTTAGCAGCAGTAGGGTTAAGGGTACTGAATACATTAATTATCTTGTTTATGGTTACTCTTCAATAGATTTCGTATCAAATATTATATTAAATCAAGGTTCCATCGGATATTGAATAGATTGAACTATACACTGAAATTACTATTCAAGAAACTTTTAGATTAAGGGTTGTGACTCAATTACAAAAGTACTGACGAGCTTAAGCTTTTCTGAAACACACTTAATATTTAATTAATATTCAATTTAGCTTCATTCGAAAGTAATTGTCGCTTGATAAAAAGCTTTCTACTGCCAATCTGTATATTAGTTATAATTATTGTAATTTAAAAATGCAATAGTTTTTTTTATTAATATTCATATTTTTTGGGAGTTTTATTAAAACAGCTCATTTCCATGTGTTAACCTTTCCGATATACGCAATTAGCATCTTTTTAAAGGCATATCGAATTTAATTGTAACTTTTACTTTAACTAATAATATCATTACTTTGTAATACTATCATATTTCATTTTTTTAAACTCGATTATCTACTAAGTACTTGTGGCTGTGCATAAGTTTATTGCAATACAGCAGAGACGTGCTTGACTGGGTAGTATATTATATTATTCATTTTGAAAATGGAGCATGTTAACGATTGAAAAACATTTATAAATACAGTCGCAATATTGTGTTGATAGTCTTATTCAAACGTATATTTTATTCATTATTAAATCCTTTTAAAAATATTTTATAATGCGATATGTGAAAGAATATCTCATTTGAGGTTTTTTATATCGATTCAAAAGTTAATTGATGTATTTTTTTCGTGACGAAGTACAAAAACGTCACATTGTTTCTTTGTTATTATAACAAGCTTCGAAAAGTTTTATGATGAGTTCCTTAAAATGTAAAACTATTCCGTTAAATAACAAGACATGTTCTTTACTCATTTGAGAAGAACTCATCAATATATTAATCTTAACACTCTTTTATGGTAACTTAAGATATATGCCTTCGCTACTTGGTTTATATAGGTTTTAGCATTACCTTTTTTACGTGGTATCCATGGGATAAATGGATCATTTCTTGAATGATTTGTTAGAAAATAACCCTTCAATCAGTTTACAAATAAAACATATTATTCATTGGTCAAATTGTATGTCAAAAATTTCCTCCGTTGCAATGTACGAAAGAGATCTATTGAATGGTGCGCAACTGAACTGATCTGATAAATAAGTAATTTTGAAGGCCAGAATCATCAGGTTTTTGATATTTATGTGTGTCATGTAGAATTGCAGGATCTGCGGCTTAGTTCGCGCACGCGTCTCCCCACATGTCTGCCAGGTCCACCTGCTGCAGTGCGAAACCCGCAGCTGATTCCTCGGAGACAGATGACGATGGTGACGCCATATCGCAGAGCATCTGCTCATCTCAAGATCCAAGATTCAATCACCAATGACTGAATCAATGGCCTCTTTAGTTGAAAGCTTTGAATAAAGACACCCAGATGATTGGAAGAGCGTAAAACAACGGCATTTAACTGCTTCCTTTACTATGGTGTTGATACATATATCTATTATTTCAAATAAACGCAAATTTATTATATATGTTCCTTATTTTCATAATGATATTACAATAATCATGACCAATCGATGTGTACATCAACTAAATCATAGAAAAAGATTTCTAATTCACTAATAAAATTAACACTTACTTAGTTTTATAATGAAACTTATAAGACTTCTTAATTTTTCCCTCAAAAAGTGGAAAGAAGTTGTTAGATAACGAAACATTTCTCGATAATAGTCGATAAAATTTTTTATGTTGTGATAAGTTTCCTGTTTTTTTTTACTGGTAATTTTAAATTTTATTTTCATGAAAATTTTGTATACTCTTCAACCATTGTTAAATTATCGACAGTTTATGAAATAATTGTAGTCCAGTTTTGAAAAAAAAAATATAGAACAGGCCAAATGAAGCTGAGGAGTACGTGTTTTTATACAAAACGATGTTAATTTATATTTTCAGGAGTAATAAAATAAAAAGTGATACATTTTTCTCATCTAGTTGCAGTCTCAACAGAGTAGACGAAAACGTTTTAATTATGTTTGATTGATTTTCAAATAAGTTTGCGTAGGATATATTTATGCACATAAAACATGTATGCCAAAATAAACGTATAATAAATCGTCAATACAAAAATGTTACATACCATTACTTGGCCGTATATATCTGATAAAGATGAGAATTAACTTTTTGAATAGGGTAGTGTCTAAACCAAGCAAATCTGAATCACAAAATTTTGGTGTCCCAAGAAATCTTGGTGATCAAGACAATAGTACAGAACTGAGAGAAATGTGACCTTTTGATTCAAATATTTTTCTTCTGAATATAAAGTTTCCGAAATATTAATATTCTCTACCTTTGATATGGCTTAAAAATTTTCTTTACGCAATGTAATACGAATATTTGCATCTAATAATTATAGTAACATATTTGTGCTTAGAAAAAAAATATTACACTTTTAAATAACATTTAAACTACAAAAAAAACATTCAGAAGCTAAGTAAAACATCAACAGAATAATCAAATTGATTGTCTGTAAATAGTACGTAAAACAATCATTTTATTTATCTGTTTTTTTTATTCTTTACATATTTATTTGGAGTAGATATATAAATTTCTGTTAAATCAATTGATAATGCTCGTGATAAGTTAAACTAGCCCGATAACTATCTCATAAAACATGAAAGGAATACTAAAATAAACGTTTTGTTTATTTAAATTTAATAATAATATCAATATTTTTCAAGATATTTCGTAGTTTGCAATTTAAAGCAATAAATATAAAATAATTATAAAAGTTTTTATAAAAAGGATTCAGTCAAAAGTCATTTACAAAATACGTTACACAAAATAATCGTTCGTATAAGCTTGGTAACCATCACTATTTAAAATATTTATATAAATGACAAATAAGTATGTAAAGGGAAATTAATACGATAAAGGTATGTATTCATATAAACTATGCCACAATAAAATTCAATGCATTCATTTACAGCAATCGAATGAATTTACATGTCACATTTCAAAAGACAGAGTCTACAACCCTACGTCTCTCAAATGTTTCTGATATACTCTGTGTAAATATAATAATAATATGATACTTTTTGAAACAATTATTATTCTAAAAGTAAATTTTTAAACATGTAAGTATATAATGCAAAGATGCAGACAGGATCCAATACATCTCATTCTTGTGATTGGATGTCTATGAAGATTCAAATAATTATTTTAATTTCCAGCCTATAAAAGAGACGTAGTGAGAGAAATTGTATCACTTGTTTTTTCTTACCAATATTCTTACTATCTTCGAAACAAAGATATTAAATAACTGAGTGGAAAGCGTTATTCAAATATAAACAGTATATGTGTCGTTTTTCACAATGCGTGCAGTTGGTTTTCACAAATTATACACTGAAAATGCAATGTAAAATATGACCAAAAAATATTTAACAAATATAGTAATAAATACCATAGATTTTGCTATTTTATGTATTGGCATATCAATTTTATAAAAATTTGTTTTGAAATAATTTTTGGATTGTCGAAAAACGTGTTATTCATATCACACTTTCCACCAGTAACAATTCGATATATTTCAAAATTTAGTCAACTAATATATGTAGTGAACACATATAGAAAGTCAAAAATAGAGATTTACTACATTGATTTGAATTGAAAATTGGTCAAACGATATATTCCAAAATATTTTTTCTCACTCGTAGTATTTATGCAACCTTGATGGATAAATATTTCGTTTCACGAAAATATCTATGTATCAAAATGTCAATTAATATTGCATTTAATAATCAAAAAGTTCTAGATTAAATAATTAAACTTATGTGAATCTTAGGATACAAAGCTTTTAAAACAACTATCTTGGCCAGCGCGCGTTAAAATATGTTGATAATAGTGCAAAGCGTAGCACGTAGCACGTGGCCGTCACACGTGTCGTAGACGCTACTCAACAATGTGGAAACTTGTCCATCGATTTAAATTATACATACTTATTTAAAGAGTGCGGATATCCGTGTATCATTTTAAAAGCTTTTTATAGTTAATATATTTTGAATACACTGCATAATATCAACTAGGGTAAAAGTAAGCCTAGTGAAAAGAATACGTTAAAACAATTATATATAATAAAAATATACACATATTTCTTCAGGTTATCGTTTAACGCTGGTAATAATTCTTTAGTAAACTATTTGAATAAATGTCAAGCAAAAAGTACATTATTATTCAACAATATCAAATAGGGTTGCTAACCGTCCCGGATTGGCCGGGATTGTCCCGGAATGTAAATCGCTGTCCCGTATCCCGAATGAATGCAAGTTGTCCCAGAAAATATGAGAAAACTGTATTTATTTTCATTGAAATTTTTATCATGTAAATACCGACTTGCTTGCGAAATAATTGGTGTTTGCAGGAAAAAGTGAAAAAAAAATATTATTGTAAAACTTATATAACGTTTTATTAGATATATTAAGATTTAAAATTTGATTTTTTTTATTATTATTATGTTATACATGTGTGTAATTTATTTTCTGTAAAAGTTAGGATAAATAAAATAAGACATATTAAAAAATGAGTTTTGAAGTATTTATACCGGAATTGTCCTAGAAAAGTTGCCAGCTCTAATATTAAACCAAATCTCAAAAAGCTATTAATATGATTTTCGTAATTTAGTTTAATATACAACTACGTTAAGTTTTCTAGAGAGCTTTACCTACACAACTAAATATTTCGATTAATAGCGATAAACATCACATGCCATCGCAATTTCTTATAATAATGTGGTGGAAAATGTTTTCAATTATTATTTAATAATTTATTGTTCAGCTATTTATACGGATTATCTGAATAGGATAAGCGGACAAGATAAGTTTATTACGAAAATAAATTGTGATCAAATTTTAATCTGTCTTTTGCTAATAGAGCAAGGATGTAAGGTCGAGAATTCAACTAATTGATATCACTCCTTAATATTCTATGTTTGTATCGAATGCGTGGAAGGAAATTTTGGCATGAATTTATAAATCAATTGCATTCGCAAACAGCATCTTCAACCACACATTGATTATTTTTTTGTATATCTAATACATTATAAATTCATTGTGAAATTTAATTCATTTAGTGGGTCTACATTGCATTGATGTAAATATGTATCAAAAGATGTTTTCATGTTTAAGGAAACTTTCATGGAGTGGTTTCTTGTATTAAGCAAAATATATTTACGCTTTCTTTGACAATGTGCATTTAACAGAAAATTTAATTGCCAATAAATGGCAAAGTTCATTTGAAAACCTGCCGTGTATAATTTAAGCACATCGACTGTCATTGTAAATATAGAGAAGCACATTGTTAACGAGAAAGATTTTAGGACACGCAGGTGATTAGACCATACAAGTAATATAATAATGATTAAGCTCGCTTTTCAATTAACATAACTGAAGTTCTGGCCTGCCTTAAGCAACCGCAAAGTGTACTGAATAGGGAAATGCGTATTTCGATTCATTATATGACGTTGAAGGGGAGAAGGGCACGCAACGTACTATTAACCTAATTAAGGATTTTAGCTTCCAGTTTGTACACCTTTCGATTTATGAAGAGATGTTCGTATGCACGTAACTGCAGTTAAATTTTTAAAAGGTGGCAACAGAAAATAGATACTCAAGGCTGTTCGTTACTCATGTAGTAATAATTATTCATACTAAGGTAATACACATTTAAAGAAGAGTTCTTTTATAATTATTGTATGCAAATAAAGGTCCGATTTTACATTGTTTGTATAAGTATTATGACACACTCCGGTGGCTGATTTAAGAAGACGGCTAAACTTATGTAGATTTTTTTGATTAAAAATATAACAACACAAAATTAATATGCACTTGTGGACACAATCATCAGAACGCTAATCACGTACTGTGCCACTGGCCTATGATGCATGCCGAACAAATAGACTTGTTTGTTGTGATCAGTCCTCACACGGGCTCAATAGGCTATAATGACTTGATGCCACATGGTCAGTATTGAGGCATTCAATAAATTTACGACAGTATATGGGAAACGAGATATTCTCGATACCTCTATAGACTCAATGAAGAATCGGTTTAAATATTACGTAACAGTGTGTTTTCAGAACACGGGATACACGTTGAAAAAAGCAAAGTTTTAAGTTTCAAAAAAATTATAAGAAAAATAGTTGATAGCTATTTTGACTTTTTTTACTGTGTTATAATAGAGTTATGGCAATTCAACTAATATTTACTTAATCTACGTGGAAATGAAAGATTTTTTTTCTTTCCATTTCTTCCCTTTTAAGCACAACAGTGCATGACTTAAATAGCAATCCCAGCAGCTCTGTACTGGCCAAAAATGAGAAGTCAAATGTTTTCTATCAATATTGCGTTATGGCAGGTGGCCGTGAAAAAACGGCATAACGAGTTGAAGTAGGACAGAACCAACTTGATTAACTATTCGTACTTTGCTTCGGTACACATCTCAGGTAGACATATATAGAGTATTCACATCAACACCGCTCTGCTTTTTTATTATTTTCATTTTACGTCCTGTGTTTTGCATATCTTTCTACCCACGCTCATTTGATCTTTAAAAAGTACTCTATAATACTCAAGTAGCAACCCTACTCAAAGTCTGTTTTCTGATTACCACCCATTGTGAAATATAATTTTCAAAGTTAGTGACTGTCAATTCTGTCGCATCCGTGTGACAGAAAGCCCAAAGATGATGAAAGATGAAACCCGGACCGTTAGTGACAAAGCATGTAGAATCGTACTAAATTTCAACAAATCAAATTTGATATTGAAATTCCATCAAACACCTTCAGTCGATATCATTAATTAAAAACAACTATGTTGAGATTCTCTTTCAAAATTTCATAAGATCCATATTGCAGACAGAAATGTTCAAATGTATATTCATTCGGTTTCTTTGAGTACGCAATAAAAACGCCCGTTAAATCTTGAACAAAAACAAAAACGCAAAACGCCACGTGACTAGTTTTTTTTAATGTCAATACTTAGTGAAAATTTTACGGTTTACAAGTTTAAAGTTGACACGATCGTAAACTTGTGATTGGGCTGCATCCCCGAAACCTATCGTGAACCATATGGCGATTTCTTTTCAATTCTTCCCTTGTTGATATTTTTTTATATGCCTAATGTTGCTCACTACAATTTATACCTTATATGGTATCTTTCCATTGCATCAACCCTTAGAGTTGCAATAAATTGAAACATGATAATTTTATATATTGTATATAAAATTGTCAATTGTTTTCAGCTGATTAAATTTTATTCTATCGATTGAATTGGCATTCACTTGGTAGAACTTCATTATAACACGGTGAAAAAAATATCAATGTATTTTAGTTCTACAAAATTATTATTTTTTAAGATATAGTTGATAGCTATTTCGGCTCACGACATCGTCAGAACTATGCTTTAACGAACATTTGCTTATCTATACATAGCTGTGTAAAAAAATACACAAAATATCTTTTCTCCTGTTTTAACGACCTAGCTGGTTTCTTACTTGCAATAAAACTAAAAATTGTAAACGAAACTGAAAAGACGGCTATATCAATAAGCTTACATTTGGCACGGAAATGGTTCATTACCGAGACAAAACGCCAGTAGCGGGTTAAGCAATGGCGATCGACATATATTAGTTTGTTCGTTAAGAATCATTTGTGATATTTGTGTTGAAAGTTTAACATTTTTAGATTTAGAAATGTGACTTGCTTGTTTAAATTATCATCAAAGTTGAAACAATTCTTCAATTTGTTTAAATACTACTTTAAACTATGCTTTTTATTGTAATCATTTGCGTGATTTATGCATGCAGTATTATAGGAATTTAAAAGCGTTGGAATTGGTTTATACATCCCTTGTAGTACAAAACAGCTAATTTTCTTTTCGCTTAATGTCCAGTAACATCTTATAACTCTGTATAAAGGTATCACATCTACACAAAAAGGCTTTGATTAATCGTTACAGGCTAGCTTACTTACTACTTCTTATAAAAACTGTTGAAAAGAGCTTTTCATCATTGATTACTTAAAAACGTTTTAATCATTGTAAATGTTCCGTTAGTTTCATACTCATTTGAAACATTTATGTTTTTTTTTCCATTTTTTTAAAGTACATGTAGATAATTTTATTTTAAGCTGTCCGGAAAGTATGTGCATGTCTTTGTATCATACTTCGAGTCTCAACAAATACAATATTATGTCCGAAATAAAAAAAGAAGTTAATGTAAAATTCAATCAATGCCTCGTGTGCTATTTAAATATCGAGCGTTTTGACCTAATTACAGTTTGTGTGCGAATTCTTATTTTTTAATGGACGTCATTTTTTCCGTAGCCGGAGGGTTAAAATGTATTCAATATGTCGAACAAAAAAGACTTGCGATGCGTAAAATTATTATAACTCATGTGCACAAGGCGCGTGTCACTTTTATTCGATGGAAATTTTTCAATTGATGAGACCGAAATGTATCCATTGTCGACTTGTTTTTTCTTTGCTTTTATTTATCGATATTTTTAACATTTTGTCACAAAAGAATACATTAAAAACACTATACAAGGCTGTATTAAAGTAATATATAACGGTAGTAAGTTTAAGATGTTTAAGCGTTTTCATTGTAAATACTGGTACACGCGTGAGTCAACACTCGAGTATTCAATGAATTGACAAATTTCAAGTTTTTTTAACGTATGCAATTCACTTTATTCATTGTTTATTAATTTTATAATTTTCACGGTATACACGAGCAAAAAATAAATAAATCGACATACTTCCAAGGCGTGAAAGTCGAGAACATTTACAACTTTCACAGCATGTGCTAACTGTAAAGAAGAAATAAAAGATTTTTTTTATCGTCATTGTTATGCAATATTATGAACTATTTGTTCGAAATTTTCCCATCCAATATGGAGTTATTTGACCTATTTCAAATTGATGGAAAGTATTCAGTATTCCCTTACATGTAAGTCAGTTGATATTTTTTTGCATTTTTTTATCCACATTAAACCAAAAGACACTGATGAAAATTCATTTTTTTTAATCGCATGAACGCTTGAAGATCGGAAACGACGAACGTCTCATTTCTACAAACTTATCCAAGGAGTATACATTTGATGCCTCTTCTATACCTATATTCATTAAACCATCGATAGCCTTCTTCCTTTTCTGGATTAAGCATCCGATCTTTTTCGTCAATTCATTGTTTCCCTTCCTTTTAAATTTCCCAGCCAATTGGTCACTAATGTAAATTACTGGTCATTTTTATAGTTACCCATATAACTGAATAAAAATCACGTTTTATAAAATAACATCTGCTTAAATTCCTAGTTGGAGCCCATTGTATGCCAAACAAGATAAGTTTAAGAATAATGAATGATTTTTTTTGTACGTGAATAAGTCAATCTCATATTATTATAAGCTTTAAGATAGCTTTGTTATGAGTATTAGTTGAGATATTAAGTTAATACTATCGAATTATAATTATGTTCAGAAAATTAGGTCGATTGTAAAAAATATTGAATACTTTAATATAAACTTTATTTTCAATTATACCCTTTGATAAATATTTCTTGAAATTATAATTTATTTTATACATATATCATTAAACACAAACAAGATATATTATTTTACTGTGATTGATATTTTTTTAGATTAAATCTCTCCAATGTTTGATTCAGTAAGGGTTCATTATTATAATATCACTCTATTAAAAAAATCGTTTCTCGTGAAAGTTTTAATCGTTCGAATTAATAATATGTGATGCGAATTTATCTAGAATGAAATTATTTGAACCCAAAAAAAGTTTATTCTTATCAAGAAAATGAAAATTGCGAAGCACCGGCGCGTGCTTTGTTTTACACAGGCCACGCGACTGCCACCCTGTCGTATTTATTTATATAAATATTTATTTTGTACCTGGCTTCACAAATATACAGGTACGGATTTTATTTTGGAGGATTTAATTATTATAAGGAATAAGTATTAAGAATATTTAAAGCAATGTATGTTGACACAAATAGCTTAATATAGTTGACGGCTATTTTGGCATCACGTCATCGTCAAAAATACAAAAAATGTCTAAAAAGTCGAATTTCAGTTATTGAATCGTTTACACGCTTAATCAATTACGAAATGAATTGTTTACACTTTCACATGTTTTGTCACTCACGACCTGGGTTTCAATGATTGATTGATTGATTGACATAGCATATATATACAGTTCCAACAAATCATATTGAAATTACATAAAGTGGTGTAAAATAAGCAAGATGTGACATATTTCTAACAAAACGCTGAAATGTGGTGGACATATGTAAATGTACTGTGATATTGAAAGAATTTAAAAAATCATACTTCATAATAAAAAAAAAAAACAAATATTATAATTAAAGCCATGGTGTATTCTGCTTGTACATTTTCTATTGAAAATGTTGACTTTTCTTTTCAGTAATTTATTTGAATCCTAAACACTCTTTTATCATTAGCATTTGAATTATATTCGTAATGGGTTTTAGACTAAACATCTTTTAATGCAACACTTAATTCACTGTTATGATAAACATATAAAAAACAAATATCCACTACTTTAAAATATTATAAGCGTGCATTTTCATCCATTATTATATAAATTTGTCACGGTGATGACCTACTTGATAGTTCTGACGATGGCGTGAGCCGAAATAGCTATCAACTATATTTGTTAAAAATAATTTTGTAGAACTAAAATACATTGCTATTTTTTCACCGTGTTATAATGGAGTTCTACCAAGTGAATGCCAATTCAATCAATAATATATAAATTTGTGCTTATTTATACAATGTAAGTAATATCAACGATATTTGTGTTCCTCGTTATCTTCCAAATGTTATAACGACCGCATAAAGTTTTTTTAAATTCTCATGTCAAAAAATTTGCTAAATGTTTATTGATTTCAACAACATGTTTGAAATTATATTTGAAAAAAGTTGGATTAATTATGTTAATTTCTTTCGTACATTCATTAACACACAAAAACACTTTATCAAATTAATCAATAAATCATGAATATTTAGGATTCTTATTTTATCTTCTATTTTACTCTACAGAAAAATTTGAGTCGAAAGCATTTTTTTATGTTAATTGATTTTTTATTGAGTCTAGAGCAGTCGTCTCTATTAATTGATATCTATTTTTATGACATGGTGCAGATATAGTTATATACATGGTAAAAAAAACTTTGTGAATTCAAGCTAAATCAATGACTATTTTTACCAAGTAATTTATTTGAAATAATATACTATTTAATTCACAATCGTCTCTTTATATTTTATGTAGTTTTTAAAATATATAGTGCTACATGTTGTATTACCGTTGAAGAAAATAATGAATATTTACAGTGGAATAATTGCTTCACAAATATTTATTTTCTTGTGTATAAAATAATAAAGATATTTAAAATAATTTCTTTAATTGATTGAATTGGCATTCACTTGGTAGAACTCCATTATAATACGGTGAAAAAATAGCAATGTATTTTAGTTCTACAAAATTCTTTAAAATAAAAATTGAAACTACAAAAAAATTTTCGGTAAAAATTGAATCCATGCATTGAATCTCAATTCGGCAAAAGGTGATTTCCCTAATTATTATGTTTTATTTTTTTAATACCAAATCATCAAGTTGTGGCTGCCTCGTTCAGGACGCGTGGCTTGATAATAATATACGTTCTCGCTTTCTGCTTCGGCAATTCGCCTCGTGCGGCAGTTTTCCCGGTTCGATTCCCACCAGAAAAGACGCGCCATAACGGTTTTAACATATTGCCCCGACGCTACACTTCGCTTATTAAATTATTATTGCCTTCCTTTGTTGCCAACATTTGTGCTCCGATTGTGAATGGTTGAAAAGCGTCACGAATCCACTGCAGGAATCAATGGATTATGGAATGAAATTAAACGAGTTTTGAACCGTTCGAAAATTGTGAAATAACAATAATACCTTTTGTATGGCTGTCAAAATAGTGATGTTTTTTTACATTCAATTTTCGGACAGGCTTTCCATATCATTTATTTAAATACATTCAACTGTATAGCACTTAAAATACCACGACTGTCCGAAATCTGATTTATTTTTGAAAACAGTTACTTTTGAAGAAAAATCTCGGTTCACTTGGACCAGTGGCATCACTAATATTGGTAAATGTAAAAAAATAAGTATTAAGAATGTGTTTTTATTGCTTAAAATATATTTTATTTATAAAAAGAAAAGATTTTTACAATTAAAATAAAAAATACTTACATTTAAGCTTACATAGTTAAGTCTTTACATTGTGATGATATTCGCGGATATTAAATTTCAGTAGAGCAGTTCAAAGGAAATCTTTTTACGATAATTGGAAGTTATTTCCTCTCTCAAACTCTATATTTCGTAGATTGTATGGTTGCTAAAACGTGACTAGGTAACGAGTAGTAGAAAATGTATCATTTTCATGATACGTAAATTTTTTGATTGTGTGGATGGGAGGGAACGTTATTATAACAATATTCCATATCTTCGGATATACGCAATAAATGTCCTTACGGGAGCTCAATTCAGTAAACATGGTAGTCGAATTTGGATTACAATACACAAAAGATAACTATAACTTAAGTCTTTTTGAATTTACTAAAACATTGTTCATAACTACTATGAATATACATATTTTCTTTTTAGTTTGCTTTTGTGTGCAGACGAGATTATCAGTATAAGAAAAAAATTTATGATAAAATCATTGACCATTAAAAAGATGTAATATTAGACAAATAATTATTAATAATTGGTATTAATCGATTTTTACTAAAAAATACAAATGATAATAAAATCGTACGTCAAAATGTTGCGTACTTTTAGCAAACCTCCCTTCCCTCTTTTTTGTGACGCCATTGGCAAAGAGTGCTTAAAATCATATTTTTATAAATTGACCGCCGGGTATTTTATTTCACAGCATTCAGATTTATACACGTTTTTCAATTCTTTAATACATTCTTTTTTTAAGTATTCGAATTAGTGCTATTCGTGCTATGTTCAATTATTAACATAACAATCACATTTTGAACGTTATAGATTCTTCATAATTTCTATAGGTTTACTTCGTTCGCTTTCAATATGAATTCAGTTGAATTATTGCAGAATATCTTGAATATATTTTATTGAATTGAGTTCGTTTGTTGATGATTAATAGCCCTGCTTTATATTAAATCACATATACTTTCTTATATATAAATTCATTTATTTATTTATTTAAAAAACAGTTTGTCATGTTATGATTTGATTTATGAGGTATTATTTCTGCTCTGACAATATAATTGTTTGGTTGGTAGTCTTTATTTTTTGTAGTTGCAATTATTTCTTTATTTGAGTTCTATAGTCTCTGATGAATCCACTAAATATTAATTTTAAATATGACAAAACTATCATTTTATTTAACTTTACTACAATATTTACAATAAATTTTATATAGTCAAACTAAACACTTTTCATTCATCATTTCATCATGTCTATTCCTGATTCCAATTCATTCTAATAACCTTCAAAACTAGCACCCGAACATACATATTTTTTTTTTCCAGAAATTTTAAGAATAGAAGAGTTAATCTATAAAAGCGCTTGTATCGGAATAAGAAAATATTGAAATTGCAGTATCAAGTTTATTTCAAGGACGTTTTACAATGTCATCTTTTAGAAACAAATACATCAAAGCAACAAAGGAAAGGTCAAATGGTGTCTTTATTAAATTGTATTTAGCTAAGCTGGATTACCTCCAAAAGAAGCCGAAAATAAATATTTCATTTAATTCCGCACAGTTTTTTTTGATCGTCAAAATTTGCTGGTGCCCTGTCTCTCTGTTGTGCGATAAAAATAGGCACCCTACAGTAGGCCGCCCGCAGGACTTGATTCTTGGCCCATCTGTTGTAACGATTGAGCTCACTAAGCTGTGACGCGTGCCTCGCAAAGATCCCACCTATGATAGGAAAATTTATGTAGATCTTTATTAATTATTTTATTTTCTCGTCAAAGGTGGTTTATGATATTTATGAATTTCAACGGACGATTCAAATTATTTACATTTATATGCAAAAATTAGGATGTTTTTAACATTCTCGAATATAATGTCTTATTATTTTTTTTTAAATTTTGTTCTAAGAGAGCAGTTAGGACAAACTAAATTGCTTGAATAACATAATATAACATAAATAAGAGATTTTTAAAATTTCAGGTTGCTTTTATGTTTTTGTATAGTATATATACAACTAAGATTAGGTATAATAGAAATAATAAACTTATGAATCTGCTGCTAATTATTTCAATTTATTCGATAGCAATATATAAATCTCCTGTTTCACAAAACATTATTTTATATGTTTTGAGTAGTAAGGTTCCTATAAATTTGAATGACTATCAAACGAAACATTTCTAGCGAAACGTATAAATCAAACAATGTATTATGTTGTTTTTTAATTATTAATTTATGAGGTTAAACTCATAAGTGCCGCATTTACTACTGCGTAGAAAGATGGGCGTTTTATTTACTAGAAATCCATCAAATAGATTGAATCCACAATTTTTCTAAGAACATGTTTAGTTAAAATATCTTACTTAATTCACATAATTCATTGAAATTGGGTTCAGTTAAAAACTAATATACACACTTCATCTTTGATTAATATCGTCAAATTATTGGGTTTATATTTCGTATTAAGTTAATTTTTATTTCCTATCATAGAAGTGAGGAATAAAGTGTCAGTATAGACACTATAGACGATGCAATATGTGTAAATAATAAATGAAACTCTTTTACAAAGGAAAACATAGTTTGCTTATAATTCATACATAAATAAATACGATTTTAATTTTAAATATAGCATGATTTAAAAAAAAAATTCCAGATTAAATACATTTTTTTTTTTTTTGAAATCCACAACTATTTATATTAAATAGAAGATAGTTCTACTTTTGATAATAAATAAAAAAAAATGGGTTTAAATTCTTATTAATTTATCTTGTTAAATTATCCAACAGATATATTTTTATATTATCAAGTATGTAGACATATTGTAATATAACGGTATTTCATGTAAAATTAATTTGGCAACAATAGTCAATATTTCATTCAAACAATAATCGATAAGTATGCCCTTCATGGCATACCTAAACAGCAGATGATCGATTGATTTGGGAGACCTTCAATGTTTTTGCGTATAACACATTAAGGAGCGAGGTGTTGCCATTTTTAAATTACATTTAGTTTTTAAAATGTGACCATATCTTTTTTGACATCTGCTTAAAATTTTCGAATGAAGGATGAAAATGATTTTCTACTTCGCTATACAATTAATAAATTATAATATAGTATATTTTTACACCACGTACGATTTTAGTGCTTAATTACAATATATAAACTACTGATGAATATTTAGAATTTTTATTTTACGATTATTTTTCGCAAGAGAGTCAAAAAAGCAAGCTAGGGCGGCAGCATAATTATTGCGTAGTATGAAAAAGATTCGAATAATAATTTGATATCCTTAGTCACATCTCGCTATGTATATATATGATTTTAAATTTTAATTCATTATACAGAACACGGTGAAAAAATAGCAATGTATTATAGTTCTACAACTTTTTTATAAGATATAGTTGATAGCTATTTCGGTTTACGCCATCGTCAGAACTATGTTTAAACGTACATTTGCTTATCTGTATATAGCTGTGTAGAAAAGATTCACAATACATCTTCTCTCCTGTTCTAACGACCTAGCGTATTTCCTGCTAGCAATAAAACTAAATATTTTTAAAATGTAAATGAAAGTAAACAAGCGTCTATATCAATAAGCTTGAACATTGGACTAGATGCTTGTTATGATTTATTACGGGTAGGCAATAGACCCTCGCAATGGTCTGAGAAGCGGCGACTGACCTATATATTTTTTTCGTGACGATTGATATCTATTGATTTCCAGCTGTTCCGAAGCCATAACCTTGCGACCTTTATTACAAAGATTTAAGCTCGTAGGCGCTAAATTTAAATTTATATTATGCGATTCTTTCGTAAAGTGTATACGAAACTACACTACGAAATATAGTGGCGATTTGTTATATATCTTTAGATACGATTTATGTCATAGATAGTTTTTATAAAAATATCGTATTTATTGGATTTTGACTTTCGTTTTTGCTCATTTCATTTATGAAAAGGATAAAGACGGATCTTGGCGTGTATTCAAACTAATCAAGGATGAAGGGTCTGGCTGTCATCGCCCTATTTGCCCCATCAAAGCGTGCAAACAAACAGACATCAAAAAAAAACAATAGCCTACACGTTGACCACCGATTTTCAATTCTCTTTCCAACTAATGAAATGGAAACGTTACACCCCCTTTACAATAGACCTGTGCCATATGGTCTAAACATAAAATTTCAGCTAAAGAATACTGTATCTGGTAATAATAATTATTTATTTTTTCAATCTAACCTAGAAATCTAAAATGAAGACGGGTACATATATCTCTGCCGCAAAATTAAAAGGGCACACGTGCAAAAAATAGTTTCAAGTAAAACGCATTTTAAGTGCACAATAGTGTGACTTTTTTAGAAAAATCTTAGTATTTTGTAATGAAAATTGTTGCATGTAGTATTTTTGTAAGTTAAATTTATATAAATTATTTTATAATCTCTCAGATTAGATTTTTTTAACGGTTTTAAGTAAATTTATTTCTCGAAGTAGTATCGAAAAACTGTGTATTTATACTATTAAATATTCGTTTCAGCTAATAGGTATGAATCAAAGATCAACATAACTAACGAAGCTATATTATTATCTAAAATGTATATCTAAAAGAAAAACAGAGCTTGATTGACTTGTAACTAGTGATTCAACGAAAATCATACAAACAGTCACGTGTAATAATCTACTTAATAACGTGTATACTACCTGAGATAAAGTTCACAATCCATTCATTCACGTATTCTATTTTAGAAAAAAGATAGTCGAAAAAGATTTTTGTGTATGTTCTGTATTCACTGATGTATGAACAATCGTTCATAATTTAATGTTGTAGGTTAAAAAATTGTTTTTCATCCCTTAATTAAAAGCTTTGTAGGCTAATGAAACGAACATTGTTAAAAGAAAATCATAGATTGCAATTAAAAAGCCCATACAACCGAAAATATTTAAGAGACTTAAAAAATTGTTTTTCTTAATTAAATTGTTTTGATAAATAACCTTTTGAGTGGACAATTGAAAACGAATTATTTAAGTGGATGATGTCATAGATTTACATTGTAAATCGACTGTCAAAGTCAGCTTATCTTAATTGGTTTATTGATTTTCCCATACTATGTTAAATACATCCTGGCAATGACAGTGATCCACAACCGTTCATGGCATAACACTGCCATGAAAATATCACACTGTAAAGGCACATCCACATCATATGCATAATAAAATTCACAATAATAACTAGGATTTTTTTATATCCTTGCTTTATCTAAATATGAAATAAAATATATTTATAAGTTTATCACAGTAAAACTTTTGCTTCAAATTTATGCATCTCAATAGCTATGATTCTTTTTTTTAGATAGAACATCTTTTTTATTAATAGATAAAGATCATTTGGCTTTGGGCCAGAATAGACATATTTATACATTTTAAACATTTAGACAGACTAAAAAATATCTAAATAGAGATTTTTTATTATTTTTAGTGTTGCATTTTTTTTTATCTATGTAAGATAAATAATCTTTAAATCACAGTTCGGTAACGCTCTTAAAAACATTGTTTTATTGATTGAATTGGCATTCACTTGGTAGAACTCCATTATAACACGGTGAAAAAATAGCAATGTATTTTAGTTCTACAAAATTATTTTTAACAAATATAGTTGATAGCTATTTCGGCTCAATCAGAACACTGAGATGGCGTGAGCCGAAATAGCTAACTATATTTGTTAAAAATAATTTTGTAGAACTAAAATACATTGCTATTTTTTCACCGTGTTAACATTGTTTTAATTCAATAATTCTAAAAATATTATGTATTACTAATATATACACTTTTAATACAGAACACAAATGCCCCAAAAAATTCTCCCAAACGTTCAAAAATTAAGGTATATTTTTATATGTTATTTTGGCTGCCGTTTCTGCTTTAACTATTCTACGTTCGACTTTTAACATTTTCGGTTATAGCATGTACAATTCACAGGGCAATTGTTTTCCAACATTAACACAATAATAACTTCAAATAATAAATAATTTTCTTCCTCAGAAATGTCTTTATGTAAGTGTTTTCACATTTTTTTTGTATTCTATCCAGAGCTGTGTAATAAATGCTTTCGCCTTAAAATTCATTATAACAATGTTAATGTGGACGTAGTCTTAGCGCCCGCATTTGGTCGTGTATGTTAATATCTACCAGCGTTTTTCCTTTACAATTATTTGATTTGAAATCAGCTGGCGCTAGTGCGGTCGGTCGTTAGACTCGCGAATCACAATGGCGTAATAAAATGATGTAAAAATATGAATAGAGTGCGTAAAAAACCGCGGACGCCTGCTGCAGATTTTAAATGTCGCAACTCCATAGCTTGCCACCATTTCAGGGTTAAAGTGAGTAAAGTAGATGAATTGGAAATTTATTATACTTTAAATCTTTAAGTCGAAAGTTTTTTTTAAAGTCGAACTCGAAGGGTTAAAAGCTGAAAACTATTTTATATTTAAATTAAATACTTTCTGATGAACTGCATTGTTAACATACTTTTCTATAATACCCACATGATTCTTAAAAATTAGGGATTATTTCTCTTTTGTTTGTAGCAACAATCATAGAAAGTGACAGATAATTTGACAAGTATTTCGCATTTGTTTTATCAGGTAAAAAGTCGATAGCATAAATTATATATACAAAATCTTATTTTATTTAAAAGCGAAGTTAGATTGAAAATAAAATAGACTAAGATTTTATAAAATCAATACATATAATTTGGGTACATATGCCTTCATAATATAAAACAACAATATAGAAAAAGACAAATATTTATTTCATTGACAACAAAAATTGATATCAAATGTGAATTGTATAAACTTTGTAGGATTCTACATGTTTTGACCTGACTTGACATTCTGTCAAGTATCATCAGTCGATATCACAAATTTATATTTAAGCTGAAATTTAGAAGATAATATTACGCTTGATGACTAATTCCGAAATCGTATGAACATAAAATGCTCGTTGGAGACTTTAATTTATTAATAGAATTCTTGTATATAATAATAAACTGATGCTGAATTATCTTCCGAAAATTGCAACATATTTGTGACACTTTTATAATGTTTTCTTTTTGTTCATATCTTCTACCAATGTAGAGCTTATGGACCACTAATGGAGCTTATAAAAACAGAAACCGTTCTACAAACTGTTTGCTACTTAGTCACCCAATTTTCTTTTTAAATAGAGAGAGAGAGAGAGGGTGAGAATCTTAATAAAAAACAAATGGACTAGATTCAAGTTAATTAAAATTTTTAAAAACTGTCTGAAAGACTGTTGTCAGCAATTCCACAACAAATATAATAACACCAACATTTTAATATAAAATTTTATATAACTTTGATTATTCCACGTATTGTGTTACTAACTGTGACACGTGTTTCGCCTCTTTCAGAGGCATCTTCAGACCAACTGTCAGTTGGTCTGAACGTATACGTAATACGTGGAATAATCAAAGTTATTTTAAATTTTATATTAAACACCGACATTGTTGAATAAAAGCACGCTTTTCTGTAAGCCTACTATAAAAAAAAACTCAAATTAAAATTAGATAAAAAAATACTTAAAGTATTAAGTTACACGAATATTCCCATTTTTAAATCAATTTTCATCGAAAAATATAGGTCAATGGAATTCAATGATTTTCCGTTTACTTGTCGTTTATTGATTGCGCAATGACACATCATTAATTTTAAATAAGACAATCAAATACCCTGATCCGGTCCAGTAAAATATTCGCATGGTAACGTAACGTAATCCGTTTCATAACACGCGTTCATTGGGAACAACTTTACTACCATGCCTGCCATCTGGTGACAAAGAACCTCATAAAAGCTACTAGCTTTTGCTTTCTACGAAGAATACGGGCAAAGAGTCGTCGTGCCATGATCAGTCATCAGGCACACCTTGCTACACTCTATATTATATTTCACTTTGAAAGGATATGTGTATCATTCACCCCGAGAAAATTAATTATAGCTACTGACTTATTTAGCAAAATTTTCTATGTACGAAATAATACTCTAGTACAGGTGGGGGGGAGGGGGGCAACTCTTGGGAGTAAGGGCCAAATTCAAGAATTCAAAATGAGCGGCGGACCGCAAATAAAATACTATTTTTAATATGTACGTAAACCATTATTATTATTATAATGGTTTGAATAGGACCCGAGAAGATGAACTAACAAGACATTTTTTTATTTTAAGTTATTATATTTGTTTTCAATCTTTTTTTTTAAAAGCGTTAAAAGATAAAAATGTAAATCTTTTTGAAAAATACACGGTGGACCGTGGTTTGCCCGTGACTGCTCTAGTATATAATCAATGATTTTTACTTTAATATAAATTTAACTTCATCTATGTCACTCAATTTTGGCTGTGTATAGCTTTTCGTTTCCATCATCACATTTCGTTACAAAAATATAATGCTTTTGTGATTGGCGAAATTTTCAATCTCCGTAGTTCAAATGGGACACATTATTGTTTTTATCCGTGCGTGACACATAATATTAAATTAAATATTAAAATAATGTTTAATTAATCTTTTGACTATATTACATTGTATTAATAATTGTGTCCTTATTCGGCTATTTTGTGATGTCACATTTTCAATAATGTTTCTAAAAAGACGAAACGTTACTAATACGAAAAAATGTGATTCCCTGATTGACGATTAACGATAACACAGTTTCTTAATTTATGACGTAAATATCTTTGCGTTGAAACATTATTTTTATTAAGGAAACATAAATAAAGAAACTTGTTAATGAGAACACGTATTTAAATTAATTAGTGAAATAAAAATATTAAGTATCATTTTTTAGATTGTATCGAAAATATACAATTTCAATTCATTTAATATTCGTATTGATATAAAAAAAATATACAAATGAAATAAAAAATAAATGAACCTATTTTTTTGAATTTTTATTTTTCATTTGAAGCCATCAATAAAGACGAATTCATAACAAAACCGTTAGGTATATTTTTATCGACTTTCATCGCTGCCTATAAGTAAGTTGTTTTTTCAAAGAGTACAAAAAAGCACCTGTCCCTGGATTTATCCGTTGGCATTCTAAGCTACTTGTGCCACTACTTAATTTATTGTAAATTTTTATTCATAAGAAGTGAGTGACATTGTTAAATAAACTTACACCAATCTCCATTAAATGATCGCTTAAGTATTCATAACAAAATAAAGCAAAGGGAAACATAAACACAAACAAATTTCAATATTTTTGAATTTCGAATCTCATAATGGAAGTTACCCATAAAAATCGATCCACAAAAAATGTAACTCAGTCACTCAACGTCGTATTCTGTGAGGAGACTAAGAATGAAATGATAAGGATAACACAGAACTAGTGACCGGAAAATTGCTTTCTTTCCGTCTTATTTACGATCGGGATATTGGGAGTTAATTTTATACATCAAAAAATCAGCCCGAAATTCAAAAATCAATTTACAAAACACTGTATCCCTAGAATAATATGTATTAATAAGAACAATAATGAGAAAAAATAGAACTCCAAAGCTAATGGAGTTAATCTATCAGCTTTTATTGTTCGGATATACTGGTTAATAAAAAAACCTGTTTCTCAGTTGAGACTGATAATATTCATGATGAGCAAAACCGTTTCTGATCATAAAAAATATTGTGGAAATAGTACTAAAAATGTGTTTTTTTTATTTAAAATATCATGCCATTCCACCAAGAAATAACACTTACGATCTTGAAGGTGTATACACAATATTCTTTGCGACTAACTTCTTAAATTTAAAAATTTGGAAACCATATAGATGACGATTTGGATTCGACCCTTTTTTAACCAATGAGTAAATAAATTTATCAAAATGATAATAGCTCACATCTCATGGATCGTTTTGAAAGTATATCATTTGGATTTATTCAAGTTCTTTTCGACCATTTTTATATATATGAAGATAGCATATATTGTAGATATCTGTAAAAAAATATTTTCAAAAAAAGCTCACCCCCTTACAGCTTTTCTCATTTGAAAAGTTTTTGTGGTGTTATTAAAATGTTTGATGTTGTAAGCTGTTTCTATGAATGGGACTTTTATAAATTACCTGTATAACTTATAAATATAACATTTAAACTTATTTATTCACTCCGATTAGACCGTGAATTGATTATACTCTCACTTACAAGGCCTGTTAATAACTAATACGCAAAAAATAACGATTTATTTTTTTCAGCTGCTAATATATTATCTAATTATAAATGAAATACTGGAAAGCCACCGACTGACACGGCTGACTGACGTGACGACTCACCGGTGAGTCGCACGCTTATTCACTCCATACTCCAAGGACTCGCAAGTGCGTCCACGTGCGTATCACAAATTTAGAAAATTTCTTGGAATTGATAAAATATTGATTTTTGTTCGTTATGACGATTGTACGGAGAAAATTGCAAGGATTTACCTTTTTAATTTCGCGCCAGATGGAATATTTGACCCTGGCAGATAAGTGGTTAATATCATTTTAGCCTAGTAACAAGAAAATATTATTGTTGAAAACCGAATTGTTACAATTTAGTACATTAGCATGTGAAATATAATATTTATAAGCAAACCAAGTAAAAATTAAATAATTTCTTCGTCAATTATCTTATCCGGATAAAAAAATAACCATTTTGACATTGTTTAAAAACGTAGTGGTTAATTGGCATTGAAAATTAAGTAAATTTATTAATTTACACGATAATGCACAATTTTATCGGCATCAAATTGAACAGTTATAGTAAAAAATAAATCATATAAGCATGTTCATAATTTTATTTATAACATTTGATCGTTTTATTAAGATTTTTTTTAAATATTTACTTCCAAACACCACTCTAGGTTTACAACGTTTCATTAAAAAGATTGTTCAAAAACTAAAAAAACCTTTTTATGATATTAACTATAATATGTTTTAAGCAAAGATTCTCTCTTATGAACCCCCCAACTCCCAACTGAAAATCTTTCTTATTATTAATAAAAACCTTGTAATGAACAAATTTTGTTAAAAATATACCGTATATTGAAATATATCATTATTCTGAATAAACATCGAACCCCTCATATTAAATACATAATAATTGCACACGATTAAGTCAGCAAAACCGTTATCAAAAATCGTTTGCTCAAATTGTCGATGCAAAATTCTCCACTTCAATAATCATTTTTGTACCGATATTTTCTTGACCTGACGCAACTCAACTTATGTTAGTCCTACAGACGCACAAAGTAGATTACTCCCTGATACGTGAGTGCTGTTAAATTATTTGAATTAATCTCAGAAATGTGTAGCAAATAAATCGCCTTAAGATATGATCATATACGGTTTTTAAGACAGTTAGATATGAATAATTATGGTTAACCATGTCGTTATAAAAAGCTAATAAAATCCACGCAAAGTGATACATGAATAATTTCATAATTAGTATAAAATAAAACAGCCCAGTCAGATACTCAAATGATCCAACATTTTTTAAAATTATTGATAGAAAAGACAACAACAGTTCTGTACCCAAAAAAGTAATATACTAATCCTATTGAAGTATGATATCAATTTAACATACACTTAATAAATTTAAATCTGCATGAGAAACGTAAAAAAATTATGTATTTTTTTTATCCAATCTCTAGAACATAGTTTCTCAAACTTTTTACATCCGCGGACCACCAAAAAATCCAAAAATGTTTTGAGAACCATCAACATTGGAATAAAATAATAAATATTTATAAAATTGATTTTGTGTTCAAAACAATTAATTTTGCAACACCGTATGCTGATATAATAATATTTAAGTATTATATATTAAACCCATAAAATACAACATAAAATTCGATTGTTTATCGAAATAATATCACATTGCGGACCACCCAAAAATCTCCGCGTACCACCGGTTGATAAATTAGGCTCTAGAACACCAACAATACATTTCTTTTTATAACGATTGCTATTAAATTTTTAAAATATTAGCAAAATTAGATTTCTGAATTTATTATATTTGGTAAGTGAGATAACGAACCAATCCAAACAGATATGCTGATGGACAAAAGGTTACAAAATATTTAACATTCAATAAAAAATTCTTGTATTAAAACAACTCCCTTACTGGGTCAGTTTTCACGCAAGTTGTCTTGGATGTCGAATTGTCGCTTTTTCTGACGATTATTTTCGGAAGCTATTTCGTTAATAGCAAGCGTGTTGCTCATACGTTACCAACAAGTGAAAATAAATAATCACTTTTTACTCGCCTTGGCCCTTGTTGGGTTTTAATTTTAAGGCTTCATTCTAGAAACTTGTTCACTGAGACCAGAGGCTGTGTAAACAGGTAGGCAGGTTGTATTATTATAATTTGATTTCACGGTTCCGTGCAGTGATATATCTATAAATAATAAGCAACCAGCCCATTAAAAAGAGAACACATTTTTATTTTAAATGTAGATAATTGGCTACAATGGCTTTATCATACAATGTGATAATTTTTACCGATGTATTTGGCAGTTTGTGAATACGCGGTTATTTATTTTTAACCTTCTACTCAATATTCATCAATTCGAAAACATCTTTTTGTGCTACCATATAGGATGTGTATATCATTACTGGTAAGGGAAAAGTAACAAAACACCACTCAATTAGCAATTAAGAGATTCATAATTGATGTAGTTTTTCGGTAAATAAGATTTAGAATTGAATGTTGCTATTAATCATAATGAAAGTAAATTTAATTAGATGTAGGAAAATTTCAATTAAATATTTATTGGGATTATATAACCCTGAAAAAAATTCGTCTTAAAGTTTTATCAAAAGGTCGTTCTTATTACAAAAACATAGGGCAGAATTATATTTTTTTTGTGAGTAAATCTGGAAATAATCAGAAGGAATTATTAATTTCTTTGATTCTACTGTGATATATTTATTTTTCAGACACAAAAATGTTTTCATTTTGTACATTACAATTTCTCAGATTTTTCTTCAATGGACATCATTTGATTACTTAAACGTTGATATTTTATTCCACATCTGCTTCTAAGATAAAGTATATACTACAATATTTTAAGTGGTGCTATTCCTCTACTTCTCTGCCGAATTTTATGTAATTAACTTTGTGATGGTAAGTAAATAATTTCAATGAAAATATCGTTCGAAATGAATATGGTATAAGAAAATGAAAAAAACTTATCAAAAGTTTAATGACAGTATAGAAAATGCTTCATAAAAGGTTACAAACATATAACAAATTTGACATATTTCAAAGTGTTAAATATGACAAATTTAAAAAACAAACCATTCTCTAACATTTGATATTCATAAAAAATACTTTTTTGCAAATTAGCACGACGTTTGAATTTGTATCACTTGAGAGGACATCTCTGCCACGTGTCATCATGACGTAGCATTTAAATAGGAGGGGTCGGAGTATATCCGGCACGCGCCTGCGCAGCGGGTGCCACCTTGCGGCAGAGCGTACTACAAAAAAACCGGATGTGAGGTGATTTAAGTTAACCAAACGAAGCGGTGTTCGGAAAATCAAACCGATTTGTGAATAATATTGTAATCGACTTAATACCAGTAAAATGCATTATTACAAATCATAAGTATGAAGCATTTAAATTACTCCAGTATTTGTGATAATTTACGGAAAGTATTTCCACGTTTTTTAAAGTAATACTTAGTATTACTTTGCTCTTTGAGAGCTTCTATTAATAAAAGTCTTCGTCGAATAAATAAGGTGCTAGTAAGAAGTACTG
Organism: Himalopsyche japonica; assembly: GCA_028555115.1. Taxonomy (NCBI): domain Eukaryota; kingdom Metazoa; phylum Arthropoda; class Insecta; order Trichoptera; family Rhyacophilidae; genus Himalopsyche; species Himalopsyche japonica. The sequence goes on along the minus strand of JAHFWJ010000734.1, from coordinate 69,349 downwards.
ACTATTTTAAAAAACAAAATTATAGGTCAAATACATTAATAAGTAAACTATTTCATTGTACTTGCATGTATAAATGACCTTTCCAATAGAATTTAATTATTTTTTACTATTTACTACCGTATTGCACAAATACGTATATTGTATATTTGATTTTTTACAGTTGTCAGATTTATAAATCTAAACATGGTTAATGACAAATTAAGAAAAAGTAGCAGTGATGAAGGTTTTTAGATCATTATTATTTTTGACATACGCGCAAATTCATTTCATATTTTTTATATGAATGTAAACAGCTTAGAAATTTTTAGGAAATAAAAACATTTAAAATGAAATTGTTGCGGTAGTGGAGAAACAAGAAATTTCTTTGTAATGTGAACATGTCGTTTCAAAAATACACCAGCAGATTTAAAATACCTCTATCAAAAGAAATTACATTCGATTTTTTCATTATGTAAAAAAAATGAAAATAAATAAACTTCTTAAAAAATGGTCAGTTCAATTAAGTTACAGAGTATTATTAACAGGTAAATAAAAAAATTACGTACATATTATATTTTATTACAACAATATCGATGTTTATAACTAATTACGCCATCATTCTTTAATCGTTATTTTTAATAACCTGCCCGTTTGTAACAAATAACACGATATATATATCCCAGACAATTGTAAAAAAAAACCGGGAACAACAGTTCATAAAAAACGGCGTATTCGCTTTCAGGTAGTCAGCCGTTTTAAATATCTGTTCCCTAAAATCGAAAGGGCGATCGGTTTTTTTGGACCCGCGATGCAAAAAATCTCACCCCACCTTGGTCCCTGTCTCTGGCGGTGTATTAACATAAAAAGAGGGGTTAACGTACCCTCGATCTTCAATAACCTCAAAATGTTTTAGCGTGTAGACTTCTCGCTGCAGTATATGTCGCAGACACCAATATAAATATATTTCTTTATAAATTGGAATGCAATTACAAATTTTTTTATAACTCCAAATAATTAAAATGTCACCACGGCGAAAAAATAGCAATGTATTTTAGTTCTACAAAATTCTACCAAGTGAATGCCAATTCAATCGATAAATTAAAATGTTACTTATATTTTTATATGGGTAATGTGTTTAAAAGAAAAAATTTCTGTTATATCTAAACATCATAAATATTTTATCCTAATAGAGCTCCTCAACAAAAAGTTGTTTTATTAAAATTAATTATTTTAAAGTAAAATTGAACTCTTAAATATAACGAAAGTAGGGTTCCGTAGGAAAAATAAATTGTTATCTTTATTTATTCAATTTTAAAGAGCTGCTAGTAATGGTATATAATTTACAAAATATAAAATCAATCTATACAAGGTGAAAAAATATCAACGTGTTTTAGTTCTACAAATGTTTTTATAAGATAAAGTTGATAGCTATTTTGGCTCGCGCCATCGTCGGAACTATGATCGGATGGTGTGAGCCGAAATAGCTATCAACTATATCTTATAAAAAAATGTAGACATCAAATACATTGCTATTTTTTCATCATGTTGTAATGGAGTGCTACCAAGTAAATGCCAATTCAATCAGTTCATCTACGCAATTCGATTTTTTATTACCGATTATTTGTACCCTTTGGGATTCTAAATTCTGACTCCGTGATCAAATAGTCCAGGTATTTGTATTTTTTGAAAGATATAATATTAGATTGCATATTTTAATTGACAATTATCTTTGAGAAGCACTGGAATATCTGGCATTGCCGTCTTCGCTTGATATATCAGAACAGTAAAGCAGCATGGAGAGTGTATGAACGCAAGGACTAGGGTTAATCTTAACTAAAGGTTTGACGGTAAAAAAACTTTTATTAAACGACAGCAGGTGAACCAGTGGAGGTACGACTTAAATAAAAATTACTTTACACATTAAATAGAACAGTAATTATTACAACAAACCACTTTGTTCGTCAAGAAAATAATAAAGTCTACTCTGTTATAAATATAGCGCAGATATAGTCATACATTTTCACTCTTCACAAAATTATTATGGAACATTGGTCAGTAATGAAATATGACTAACTATAGCTACCGATCATTTTGGAAAATTGTAACAATAATTTTCTCCATTGTATAATCCTAGAATTAAAATAATATGATTGAAAATTGCATGACTGTATCGATTTGAATATATCACCAGTCATTGAACGGTAGGTCTGAACACTGTATAAAATAGAGGAAATTTGGAATAGACTTTTGAATTATTATTTTATTTTTAAGTTTGTAAATTATTTATGTAATAATACTGTAATGAATATATACTGTGTCATCGCGAGTCGGTAATGGTGTTCTTTGAAATGTCGGCTCGCGGCTGGCACGCGCCCTCTCTTCCTTCCTGATTGTCCCGGCAGATGTGGCCTCCCTCCCCGCAAAAGCCTCCGTACCCTCAAACTCTTCGCCCCGCACCGTACCTCGTGCTAATACACATTTTTTCTAATTCTACATTCGCTTCCTTTTACCTGTTGCCTTTATACATTGTCATATGACCAAGAGTTACTTTCGATACTTAAAATGTGGTGATATTTTGAAGATTTTGAATAGGAAATGATCTTTATTGAGCCTATTTCAAACACAGATGAATACAACCTAAATAATGGGTTTTTATATGAAAGAGAAAATGATCCAATTTCAAAATTGTATTGAAGATTCTTTTATACGTATGGCTTCTATATATTTTACAATTATCCTGAATAAAGTTTTCGTAGCTTTTCGTAGTTTTAAATTCGTAGCGTTTAACCGCTACAACTCCTATGGCGAGCCTGACTCGACATCGCATATCTTGCATGTACTCATACGTTGAGCATGACTCGACATTTGACGGTACATTTAAAAAATTAAATTACGATTATTTACAACCTTTTTTCCGTTCAAGAACCATTTATTGATGTTGCACAGGGTTTATTTTGTCCGATTACAACATTAGGTATTTTTTTTAGATATTTTTTGGACGCAACGAAAAAAAGTCATAATTCTTCTTATTGACACAACACGAAAACAATTACCAAGCGTACAATATGGAATCAATCATAGTCATTCAAATAGAAGGTGTGAAACCCAAACGAGTCTCAGTATTTTCCAAAGTAGATGAATATAAAAGAACGTCTTCTAAATTTTGAATTTATAAATATAATAGCTACCCAAATACACTCCATAAAACATGATTTTTAGAAAAAAAATTTGAAATGATGAAAATATCAAACATCTTTGTTCCGTGACATTTGACATAAATTTATAGGCCGTTAATAAATTATTTAAAAAGCCAATTTTCAAATAGAAGATCTTATCATAAAGCTGATTAGATCAAGTTTTTGACTTCTATGTTTCCGCCACAACAGTAAACAAAAATTAATTTAAAAAAATAAGCTATGAAAATAATTTAAACAATTACATGCAAGATTCATTATTGCTTAAATAACGAATCAAAGTTGCAATGGGATTCTGTTTCTCTTACACTGATACGTAATTAAAAATAGCCTAATCAAATTATTAAATTCTATTTCAGTATAATATATTTTACTCAATGCTTATAAGTTATTTGGTATAATACATATTAAATCGGCAAGTCACCCTACAGATATCACATGTGGTAAGGATACACTGAATGCATTTCGATTTGATCAGATTCTTGGCGCAGTGCTGAGCCAACACAATTCGACGATGCATTATTTTATGTGCTATGTTGATATTTTTGTGTAAATAACATACTTTTATAAAGCGGTTGGCTCAATAAATGAAAATTACAGTAAGGTTTTTAAGCCATGTGCGTTAACACTTATAAACATAGTAATATTAATTCATCATAAATACTATGAAACTTGAACTCTTTCGTCAATTGTTTGCATACACAATACATATTTTAATCAATGAATGTGTATCTGTTTGTCCTTTTATGCATTACTACATTATTCATCCGATCGATATGCAATTTTACATTTTTTTTTGAGTAAACTCCCGTAAAAGTTTTTGACATAATACCTCTGTTGAGGCCCTTACGAAAATCGATATTTATATATACAATTTTTTAAAATACACTCCCACGAAGTTTCTGACATACCACCGTTCTTCTCAAAATTTAAACTATAGGGTCCGCCATCTAAAGTTTTTTTTTCCAACTAGTGCTTATTTCGTGAATGGTAACACATGTCTGATTTGACAAATAATTAGTTTTATCCTTCCGCTGAACGAATATGGTTGTGTATACGCTTGAACAACGCTGGGAAATATTGCGACATTACTTTGAAAATCATGGTAATGTTGCAGAATGTGTGCGAAAATTGTGTACGGATTTTGGAAGAAGAGAAGCACCGTCAGCTCCGTATGTTCGTTATCTTGTGAAAAAAGTGAAAGAAACTGGCATCCTCATCGATAAAACAAAGCGTGAAAAGCCAAAAACAGTGCGTACACCCGAGAATATTGATGCTGTGGCAGAAAGTGTGCGTGAAGCGCCATCAACATCAATTCACCGTCGTTCTCAACAATTGAACATTTCGGAGACATCATTGAGACGAATTTTGCATAAAGACCTTGGTATGACGCCATACAAAGTCCAATTGGTTCAGGAGTTGAAGCCAACTGACCATCAAATGCGTTTTCGCTTCGCTGAGTGGGCCTGCGATCGACTTACAGAAGATGCCGATTTTGCCAAAAAAATCATCTTTTCGGATGAAGCTCATTTTGATCTTGGCGGGTATGTAAACAAGCAAAATTGTCGCATTTGGGGCACAGAAAACCCGCACGCATACATTGAAAAGCCGGTACACCCAAAACGAGTCACTGTTTGGTGCGGATTTTGGTCCAGAGGCATAATTGGGCCATTTTTCTTCGAAAATGAGCAAGGAGTGGCCGTTACAGTCAATGGCGATCGTTATCGGACCATGCTGAACGAATGTTTGTTCACAAAAATTGAAGAGGAGGATATTGGCAACATTTGGTTTCAACAGGACGGCGCTACGTGCCACACAGCCGAAGCTACACTCGATGTTTTGCGCCCTGTTTTTGAAGATCGCATTATCAGCCGCAGAGCTGATGTCGTTTGGCCACCTCGGAGCTGCGATTTGACACTGTTGGACTGTTATTTGTGGGGTGCCCTCAAAGATAAGTGTTACGCCGACAAGCCAGAGACAATTGACGCTTTAAAGGACAATATTCTGAAATACAGCTGCACACAATCGATAATGTGCTTAAAAATTGGACCGATCGTGTAGGCTACTGCATGGCCAGCCGAGGCAGCCATTTGAATGAAGTTATTTTCCATTATTAACCGGAAGGATTGGACTTTCAAATAAAAAAAGAAATTTGAGAAAATATTAGTAGTTTTTTTTTTATAGCATTTTCAAAAACAAAAAGTTATTTGGCGGACCCAATATATAAATATATAAAAAAGCAATGTATGTATGTCTGTTTGTCTTTTATAGATTACCACAACATTTATCCGATCGATATGAAACTTTATAAATTCTTTGAATACACTCCCGTAAAAGTTTTTTCATATCTTTGTAAGAATTAAAAAAATATTTGAAGATATTAATAGAGTTAAGCATCTATCTTCTGATATTGGCTAACTATTTCATATGCATTGATACGCTCAAAGGTATTTGGATATACAAAACGTTCGAAGTGATTTATCAACTAAAAAAAACATCGACAAAACGTGTCATAATGTCCTCGGTCAGATGAAATCACGTGCGGTTCGTAAACTTTTCTCAAAAAGGATATTCGCGATACAACATGGCGATGTCTTTCCTCGAAATACCGAAACGTCAATTAGTGAAATAAAGTTGAATTACTTGGTCCCATCCCTTGATTGTGTGTGCAAATCGGTTAAATAATTTTATCGGCCAGCTGAAAGAATTTTTATATAATCCGTAATTATTAAAATTAATTAATTAAGTTCTGAAGAAATAAAAACTTCGTCGGATAATATATCATTACGGACGTTTTGATAGAGTTTTAATTATTTCACTATAAATGCCTTTTAATTTATCGGTTTGTAATTAGTGTTCAGTCAAAAAGAGGTTAATATAAAGGGGCTATGTTTATTCTGATCAATAAGCCATTGGTACATATTTTAATTTTAATTAACCTTTCAAGATCAACTCAAATTTAAAATTAAAAAAAAATCATATAGGCCATCACGAGAGTAAATTTCATTATGGTGCTATAGTCAATATGATTTTTGATATTTTACGTCATATCCGCTCTCACTTTTGCTTATTTCAACAGAATAATTAGTCTGCTTGTTGCTAAATTGTTAGTTTACATTTTTCTTAGAGACTAGGAAAGCATATATAAGACTCTTGCTTCGACTTGCTTTTTAAGGATCATACGAGTGTTCTTGGATCTTCTTGACTACCGACTCGACACGTACTGTTGACTATTGAAAGTATTAAAAACAATATTACGATATTGTGATACTTTATATAATGATTCAAAATTGTATTAATTTAAAAAGCTTTATCAAGAAGTCTATGAAAATGCAACTATAGAATTTGTCAATGGAAATAGTTTCAGCGTCTATATTCTTCAATAAACTTTGTGTATGCTTAGAATTTAAGGTGATTCTAATAAAAGCGTACGATTTTTATTATGGAAAACAGTGTAAATGTGACACTACCAAAAGAAAATAATGTATTTTAGAAATTTTATTGACATCCAAAATATGTCAACATCATGTCAACATCAGTCTGTGTGTAATGTCTGTCTGTCATAAGAATTGGTTCGAACGATGTACAGCAGTGACATGAAATATCGCATGATGGTATGACTCCCATTTATCAGCGAATTAAGCTTTTGTCAATATTTTTTTTGTGTAAGTTGTTTTTGGTATGGTATACAGTAGTATTTTCAACATTGAAATCTCTCTGGCACCGTAAATAACCACGTCTAAATATTAGCGCTTTCTATTCCATGTAATGCTGGTTATAGCCTCTTCTGAAAAATTAAAGAATGCGTAAACTCGCGGCGCAATAATTTAGTTGAGTGCATAAGGAATTACGAGAGTAGTAAGCACGCTTCCAACAGCCTCCACTAAAGCTGTCTCATGCAGCTGCCTCCCTTCTTCGCCAAATTTTCTTAACAGTGTATCCCCCAATGCCCACTTGTGCACAGCGCCAAAATCTTTATAACTTACATATTTTACACATTGCAGTAACGTAGCATAAAATATCCTCAATATTTCATTTATTTACACACACAACAACAAACAACAAATAGCATCAATTAACGATAGAATCTTATAATGTGTATAATTATATTAAACAATATATAAATTATTAAATATGAAACTACATATTTGAAAATTTATTTATTTATCCTTATAGCTTTGAAACCAAGTGTTTATGCAAAGGAAACATTTTTATTGATTTATAAGCAATGGAAATATTTTTGAAAAATCGAATGTTATCCGCAAAGTTCTAATATTGGTTTCCAGAATTAAGAAAAGATTATAAAACTCAATGTTTCATGTATTATTTCCAAATGTTACAATCTTTATTTCCGACGATAAGATAATGTTCACCATAAGCGAAATCGGCGTCGATAGGAAACATAATCTGATTTGTATATTTAAAACAAGTAGGTTTTATCAACATAGTACTTTCATCGGCTATTTTCAACACTAAACTTTTTAAAACTTTATTAACATTATTAAGTACTAATAAAATATTTTATATTCCAATAGAAAAATAATAAGTGTGTCATAAAAATTCTTTAAAACAGTTTAACAATTGCAATTGGAATGTTCACTAAAGTGTATTTAAACAACACAAGCTTTTTTTTTAAAGATGTGACTGTCACTTGTTGTTGGTAAGGTATGATGTTTTAAATAATAAAAAAAAAAAATAGTTCTTATTTTCACAAAATATTTTTTGATCAGGGCCGGTTTCATTCATCGCGCATCTGTTTTAATCCTCGCGATGAGCGAAACCGGTCCTGATCAAAAATTATTTTGGAAAAAAAAAAGTACTTAAAATGTGTTATTATAATTTATAATAGCATAAGCTTTTCTTTTTCAGCCTCTTTAGCACTCAATTTGTTACCCCTGGTCATTAAAACCCGCTACGACTTCACACACTTCTTACAATGTTTTACTTCAAACATGAGCAACGCCTTTCTGAAACGCTTAAAATTAGATGTAATATTATGTTGTTAAGTAAAGGATTATAAGACGTCGCATATAAAGTTGGAAAATTATAATAACGTGAGACCTTCCTACTATTTGAATTGTAGAATGCTAACTAAATGTCTAAAATACTTCCTCTAACGTCACCAGTAAAACATCAATGATTGTTATAGAATTTAAAATATCATTCTGACGTTAAAAAATGAGTGAATATATAAAAATAAATTGTTTTCAAAAAAGTACGAAATATCTGCCTCCATGAGCCGACCCGTGTAGCCAGTGCGCGCGTAATCGTTAAATCAATTTCAATTAAACAATGCGCACGCGCAACTGCCGTTTTGAATGCTTGGCGCATAAAAATGAGTTTCCGTTACCCATACTATCTACCTCCTAACCACCCAATTATGTTACGACCATGGATTTTCTTATTCGACTTTATTTGCGTATTCTATTACAATTTTACACGGTTGAAACATTGAAATAGCGTGTTTTTCATTAAAAAGGTAATAATTTAAATACTACTCATATATGATCTCGGCTTCAATTGTTTTTGGAATTTTTTAAAGCCGAAAAAACTTTTTAGTCAATATTATTTACATTTAGAATAAAATCACCAATTTTTGAAACATGCATTCGAAACTTTAAATGTTACTGTCTACTACAATCGGTTTTTTATATCATCAAAAAAAAAGAAGAAAATTTTATTTAGTTATTTCATTAAAAGAGAGATTACCTCGAAATGCTGTTTCATTTTTTTGTTTTTAGTATTTGCAAATCATTTGACAGAAAATAATAAAAACGTTCTTTTGGAATAAATATAGAATAATAATAATTAGATTAAAGAAGTTACCAGTTACAGAAATAAATTATTAGTCTACAATATATTGAATAACCTCAATAATTTAATATCATTCAGTTTATTTTCTCTTGAAGATTCACCTTTAAGAAATAGAAGATATTTTTTATAATCATTTATGTTTTGTTAATAAATTGTTAGTGTCATCCCTTTCCACTTCCCACCTTAGAAAAAAATAATTTTACCCCATCATTTATTCAAAAAAATTAGTGGTTGTATGTAATAACTAAATTACTCAAAATTCGGTCGGTCTTAAATGAATGTTCCTCAATTAAGTGAATTTTATAATGATCAAAGTTTCATTATATTATGTTGTGTTCGATTTGTGTCGGGCTTGTTGCAATTTCACATATGCTTCTAGATATAACATTATATTATAGAACTTTTTTACGTTATTTTTTTTAACACATAACGCAATTTCGATCAAGTTTTTGTTGTTGGTAATGAATCGGGAAGTATGACTACCTATATAGCTGGGTGGTATGTCATTATATATCCTTTACACAATTTCACTGCTCGGCTTTTTATCCAATAAAATATTAATTAACTTGTGGTAACAGATCGTGTGCGTGACGAAAGAGTTTTGTGTCGAATTTTGGCGAGAACCTTTTATCAAAATTTTTATTAAAATATCGCTTTCACTTTTCATGCGTAAATAGGCGCAAAGGTGTAGATATCATTAACATACATTTTAATACTACCCATAATTTTAATATTTAAATATTTACTGTCGAACGATATATAACAGCTTGAATATTAATTATCGTTATTTTTTTCGACGAAAGAAAATATATATATGCAATGAATTTAATTCAATTCATATAAAAAACACACTTAATAAATATTAATCTCGTTCAAGATATTTAGAAAAAATATAGTGTTCAGATTTTATATTTCTTAGGTTTCGTGTGTACTCTAGCGTCTAAGTCTACTGAAGAGCTTTCATTTCTATTGCGTTTTAAATTACATATTGAAATTTAAAAATGATTATTATTCTCACAATTTATGAGTATCTAAACACACACAGAGTAAACTTTTGTTTCTCATGATTTTATAGGTTTTGCAAGACATGACTTATACGAAATGTGAAATAATTTCCAATATAAACATTAAAGTACGTACTTTATTATTGTTCACCAAAATTTGAGTTTTTCGGTAATTTTCTTGCTAGAATACTATTTTTTCACAAGCCGTCAGATAGAGGATGAGGTATTTTATTCACGCTAATGAATACTTTAATTATAATATAATTTATTTATCCATATGGTTTGTACGTTGAAAGATAAATTCCTAAAATCAAGCCTTCATCGTTGACATTGGTTAATAAAATTACATCGAATTTATTTCACAACACTTATCGAACGAATATTACACGTTGCAAAACGATGAAGTAATTAAAGCGTGGTATGGTTTTCATAGCAAGATGCTGCTTAATTAATATTCCTCAGTATAATTTTATTAAATTATACATCAATCGTGGCATCCAAAGACTGACTTTATGGAAAAACCTTAATATTTAAATAGAAGAACAATACCGTTTGATATTCCAAATTTGTGAGATAAAAGACAAATTTACATTCCTTCAAAGTTTTATATGTCTTGTTGCTTTTAAGCAATCTGGATTAGGCTGCTGTGAGTTTTAGGTCTTTTTGAAAACTGTATTTGTACTGAACGCATCTTCATCCAATAAAGCTTGATATTTTTAGTCTTTAAGCTTTTCAGTTGACCTAAAAGTTCTTTGTCTTTATAATAAAAATGATCACTTTTAAGTCGTACGAGATTCACAGGTATTTTGAAAGCTCTCAGCAGCATTTTTATTCTAAATGAAGTTAATAATTACTGGATTAGTTTTTTTTTTATAAATATTTACAAATACATCATAAACCCCAAAGCCTGTTCGGGCTTGCTTGTGGCACTAACTAGCTCAAATCTTAGAAGAGACAGTTTCATAAATTCTCTGTTTGACATCTCTGAAGAACAAAACTCTGTACCATAAATTCAATATTTAAAAATATGCATTACAGGAGCAATTTCAAATTTACTCTTCCTGTCCCAACTTTTTCGGTTAATCGTTAATTTGAATTGTTACAACTTTGTACGATTCCAAATGTTTTGCCACTAATGACTGGGGTTTCGCCTTTCGGCATCTTCAGGTATTCTATTCCACGGATGCAACAGTATTAATTATAGGAAAACACAAGCCCCAAGGCAAGCAGTAAATCGCAGCTAAAACAAATTTGATTCGTTAATGCTTTGATTGCAAGGTGTCGATTTTTCGACGGTCTGAGTACACACAAAAAGACGATGCATCGATTTTTTGATTCTTAGTCATCGTATAGCACCCAATTCAATGATCACACTTGTCAATAAAAGATCCGTTTTTATGTGCATTTTTGTTAAAAATACAGTTTATAGCTATGTTGTGCTAAGAACCATCAAAAAATAAAAAAATAACGTAGAGACGTCATTGGGGGTTCAGATCGGGATATTTGACTCCTCCTTGAATTAAAAAAAACACCCATTTATCCGCTTTTGCACTGGCTTGATTATGCAGAAGAAACAAATTAATCAAAGTTCGACCTCCGTCCCATTGGAAAAAATAAACAAAGCTTACATGACATCTCTGAAAAACGCCCCGCAATTATATAAATGATAAATCACTCCTAAAAAAGAAAGGCAATACAGTTTTGTGAGATTTAAGATTAATTTCAGTATCCTTAGTAACAAAATAGCAATTCTTTCACTTGAAAATAGGATATGAACAGCCGAAGAAAGATAAAGATGAATGTTTATTTTCGAACACTCTCTGGATATGTATTACTTCTTTATTTATATATAAATACTTGTCAAATAGTGTCAAAAACAACAACATTGCTACATAAAAATATTATACAGCATTTAATAAGGCAATCGTCATTCTGAATAATTGCACGTCTTACCATAATATGAAGCATGCAAAAAATATCATTTTTCGAAAACTTGCTCATATGCCTAATTGATATTGATTTTATATATAAAAGTAGGTCAATATTTAAAGTAACTAATGAGATTTATTATGGTATTATTTACAGTACGTGAAGTCTTATTGTTTTTTGTATAGCATACTCATAATTGAAAAATCTTTCATAGTTTTGCTCATTGGCGTAGCAAGGAACAACGTTTTTTATGGAAACATTTTACAAATTAAAAATAATAAATTATGTTATTGTTATGGCAACAGAATCAATTTCTCACCTATAATATGAAATTTCAATCAACTATAGATAACTCACTTGTTGTTCTATTTTTGAATTTTAGTTTTGTGCTATATTTTCCAAGCCTCAACATCAGTGAAATCACCAACGGGCTAACCCATACGTCTATTTTATTAAAAATCAAAACACATCCTACAACCTTGGTAACACTGTGAATTGTTGCTTTCTAACTTGAAACCGATACGATTCTTTATTGGAGAAAAAAGTGATACTGATTTTCATTAAAAAATATTTGATATAAGCTCATTAAGAGTGTCCCATGTGCTATAAATCTTTTTAAAATAAATATTTATATTTTAATAAAATATTCCCAGTATTATTTTTTTAAACATGTGTTAAAAAATATTTTATATTATTACGCAGTCATTAAATTGAGCTTGATAATTTAAATTTATAAAAAAATATAAATGTCAAACTTCGGTGTTTTTAGCAGCGATATCTATCAACGAAAAAATAAGCAATTAGAATACTAATTAATAGTAACTATTGTTGCCAAAATATTATACATGTTGGTAACATATATATAAAAATTCCTCACATAGATATTAGTCAGTTTTTGGCATATTAGAATTGTTTTTTTATCAAATTATGTAATAGAAAAGAGTGTGAGAAACTTATGTGATCAGATACGAAATAATAATTTCGCTATATTAAGTCCTTTTGAAGGATTCAGCACTATTTATCTAAAGGGAATTCATATCTTTATTTTTGTGGCACGCTGAACTCGCGGAATTACATAAATGAGTGTTAATTGGCACCTTCGCGTATTGATTAAAATAAAAGGTGCCCTTTATTCGGACAAGAATTGCCTTCCGTTACAACGGTCCTTGATGTTTTTTTCTGGACGAAAAGGTTTAAGTTCAGTCAGCTCGAAGATTATAAATACGAACACATTACGATCCACCATCAAAAATATCACAAAAGTTTTTTAAATATTAATTAAAAATGTAATTTCATCTTTTTTATAATAAATGATTACAGTATGTTGTACTTATATGACTATTTAAAATATAACCAGGCCCGGCTTAATACAGTCAATTCTATTTTAGAATCAATGTAAACATGTATCTATTACTCGGTTTCATCTAATGTAGATTTGAATATTTTCTTCGTGCATTGAAGTAGTAAATAATTTCATTCACTTTTTACCAAATTACAAGTATCTTATTCATTATTGGAATACAGAATCTTATTAGTTACGTGTAATATTAAGTATTCTTAGTTGTTTTAGCTTTTCAACACATTCACACACAAAATTCTGAAAAATAAGTTATGGTCCTTTTTTTTGTGCGTAAGCTCATAAAACAGTTGAAAATACCACCGTAATACACACCTAATGTAACAGCTACAAAATCAATTAATAACAACAATGGCAATGTTTATTTATAATTTGTAAATAACAGCAAAACCATCTATCAATGGTAGTCAAAATGGAGGTATTGCTCATTGTTCTCTGTGTTCTAGTGACAGACCGAAATATGTATTTTCTGTTTTACTGTATCGATTTGTTAATGATTGTTTATGAATTAATGAATATTTTGATTATTTCATTACTACAACAAAACGTCTTTATCTCTGTTAATTAGAAATCAATTGAATTAAATGTATTAGTAGCTAAAAATCTCGCAAGTGAATTTCGACTGAGCGATAAAACAATATCCAATCGAGTGGAAATATATTGTAATATAAAATAACTATGTATGTGGTAAGGTAAAGTCTTTCGAGAAATGCATAGCTTATGTCCTTTTTCCTCAAAAAATATGTGATCTGCGGAATTGTTTATGTTGCTAGGACTTAACGGGTTGAAGCGAGCTATTGGTGACAGGTGCTACACCCACCTGCCGCCACTGCCGTCTCCCACCCCTCGCGTTTGTCTCTGAGAACCTTAATACCGCAGCTCGTCAAAGCAAATCCACTGGCATGCTTCTCCTTGCTTGATAGCCAGGGAAATATCTCCCATTCTGCGAAATAACCGCAAATAGAGAAAATATTATCTGTTTCTTGATGAAAAAACATTTCTCATATACACTATGTATTTTCTTCTATTATATTTAAGGTGACATGATAATAAACGAGGAGGTTCAATATAATGCGACATGGAGTTACGAGAAGACGTGAAATATGGCGTCAGAAATAATATTATTTTTCATTACCATATTATACATGATTATTATTAAATGGTACAGGTGTTTTGATTAAAATATTATAGTACTGACCAGTGGTTCTCACGTGAAATTTTACTATGGCCGCATTATAAATATCAGCTGACTTTGGGAATGTTTCGTGGCCGCACCAAATGTGATACTAATTTTTGTATAGTGCACTGAATGATCTTTCATAATATACAGTTGTAGGTAAAATCGACAAAATTAAAAAGCAATTGTTAATTCTTTATATTGACTTGTCTTAACTTAATGGTCCTTTACTTAAGCTCGACTAAATGCTGGAAAAGTCAGGTTTGTTCAATCAATTTTAAAATAATAACAATTTTACAAATTCATTTTTAAAAACACATTTTTTTAATATCAATATTTACTCTAAAACTGTTCGTGGCCGCAGCAAAATCCTCTGGTGACCGCACATGAGAACCACTAGTATAGATGAACAAAATATATAAAAAAAAATATTTGTATACAATTATGTAAAAATATTTTTTAAAAATGTCACATTTGATGACGCAGTTAATTTATTGAAATGGAAGGACTCAGGTTTCAAAAAATAATATTTCCATCTCAATTTCACAGAAAATTGTGTTAATTATTAGTAGATTAACATTATTAAATTCGTTTAAGCTACCATTTACTGTTTGCCTTTGGGTTTGTGGATTCCTGTAATTAATACCTTTGGTAATATAGACGATTCTAACTGTTCATAGTACGTCAGTTCTGTTCCATCCGTGTTATAGAATGCCTGAAGATGCCGAAATGTGAAACCCGGGTCTTTAATGACAAAACATGTGGAATCGTACAAAGTTGTAAAAATTCAAATTTGATATTGAAATTCCATCAAGCACCTTCGGTCGATATCATAAATTAGAAAAGTTATATGGCTTTGAAGAAGAAGTCTGGAATAGGCCAGGCAGAAACTTGCAATTTAAAGCACAGTAAAAGTGCATATGATTTTGATATTACTTCCAAATATTAAAAAAATAGTAAAATAAAATAATAAATATATATTTATATATTTCGTTAATTTACCTGAAATGAATTAATAACAATTTTAATAAAAAAAAAAACAGAATTTTTGGCACTACAGCCCATCGATGTCACCATATAAAATATTTTATATTTAAAGTTTTATCAGGTAAACTCGATGATAGAATGATATCATATACACGCATGCCTCGGACCCCAAATTTAAATTGATTTTTTAAAATTTGTTATCGACCATGCCGACTCGGTAGGAAAAAAATCTTATATCGAGACAAGGGACCGAGTTTAACTAGTAATTAATATGTTTTTTTAATCAAACATGTCAAACATAGATATGTTTTAAATATAAATATACATAATTATGAGTCTATAAATATGTTTTATCAGTAATTAATCGCCAAGAATTTACCGCCATGTCCATTGCTTGCATAAACAATTAATAGCATACACATGTTTGTTAGCATATTTTATTCAGACAATAAGTGTAGTTTTCAATAATTTTTTCATCATTTTATATTGAAAAAAACCTTATCCTAACCAATATAAATTGAAAAATATATGAAATTTTAATGAAAGCCTAAGGCAGTAGGTTGAATTTTTTTATAATTAAACCAAGCATTTCTCATTGGTTTAGGCCGTGAAATTTTCCAACGATCATTTTTAGATAAGAAATTATTTTTACGGCTTAAATTAATTATTCAATGGCTTGCAGTGAATTATAAGCGATCAAATTTCAAGACTACAACTATCATATGGTTCATTGTTTAATAACAAAAAACAGATTAATGAGGTCTACATTTAATACGGTGAAATAATTGCAATGTATTTTAAGTCTACAAAATTTAAAAGATATATAATTGATAACTGTTTCAGCTCTAAAATACATTTTTTTTACCCTGTTATAATGGTGTTCTACCAAGTAAATACCAATTCAATCAACTATCATTTAATATTTACTGGCTGTAATCTAAAATAATTTTATGACCTTATTTGTCGATACAGATTCTTAAGTTTATTTTAGTTAAAATGATTTTAGAAAAATACTCTTGTCTCTAAGTAAGCATTAATTCATCCTCATTTTCTATCCCAATACTGCTTTATGAATAATATAGACGTCTCTTTTATTGTCATTATCAATACTTTGAAAATATTCTCTTTTAAGATACTTAGTCAAATAAAAAAATAGAATTTCTCAAATCGATACATTTTAGAAGGTCAATTATAAACTTTTATTAGTATGTTATTAATATTTATAATTTTGACATTTATGTTTTACCATTATTGATAGCATTCACAAACGTTAAAAGGGACCGAAAATAAAGTCGAGTAGGTGAGATATGTGACGTCATAAAACTAATGAAATACCATTTTTTTAATATGTTTATGCATATCCCTTAAATATTAGGGGAAGGGTTTCAAATATATGACGTCATTAAGATAGAGGTGGCGATGATTTTCTAGTGAAATATTATGTAACAATGAGAGGAGGGGTGTAAAAATGGTTAAATTTTTCTGATGACGTTTATGGACGGACGCAATAATTGTCAAGACATAGCATCAATTTCATTTGTATTGATTGTCCCATGTTCAATTGTTTATCTCAATTTATGTCTGTTCAAATTCATGTGACAATCGAAAAACATTTGCAATAGTATTTTTTATTTACCTGGAAAATTATCAAATTTGAAATCATTTATTTATAATTTTTGTCAGAGGCAGTATTTTTAGACATCAAAAATAACTAAACAGATATATTTTTTAATTTGAACTGTTTTTGACAGCACGTGTGCTGTAATGAAGCTTTCACAGAATTGATTGATCGAACAAAAAAACATAAAATAAGAAAAATACTCCGAATAATTTCATACACAACACAGGGTACTTGATTGTCTATATATATATATTTGTAATTAAATACAATCATTTTAAAGTAATTTATCTTGAATAAAAGACAACATTTCACTGAAAGCTTTTTCATGTTTAGAAAAAACACGATCCCCTTTGCGAAACAATAAAAAAATACACCCCTATATATCTAAATAGACTTCCTTTGTTTTTAATTTAAAAACGCAGGATGCAAAATTATCAAAAACCATGGGAATTTGTAACTTCTTCAAGAAACGCAATTTAATATTTATAAGAGTATTTGTAATTCAAAATTGATTGCCATTATAAATTTTTTAACGCTTAGAGTATATATATTGGTTTTGTCTGTGCGTTTCGAAGAATTGTTAATAAGTGGAAAAAAATAATTATGTAATATTTACAATATTTTAATGATCTACCTTCAGCTATTAGATAGATAAAGTGATGGTTATCTCCAAATCTAGTACAATTAGCAACAGTTTCCTTTTTCATTGTGATTATTTAAGACGTGTGAATAGTTTTAAGCAGGTCTGTTGAGTCGGAGTTGTGTTTATGGTCAAAGTTTTTAGTTGAATGCGTGTTATTGGTCACCGTCGAAATCGTGTTTTTTTGACGATTCCACAGCACTGGTTTTAAGAGACTTCTTGGTTACAGTAGTACATGAGTAATAGGCTAGTATAAGTATTCAAACCAAAAATGTAAACAATATTGAAAATGTATGAAGTTTTCATAGAAAATTCTCTAGAAATCTATTACACGAAAAAGTCTTTAATAGATTTGCACGATTATACACATATATTATGTATCACAGTTCTTATTCAATTGAAATTTATTGTTTTAGTATTTAATTGTTGGATAACACTTAACATTTAACATAGTTTTTATTACATATATTAAGAACCATCAATAACAGATTGTATACACATATCCATCGAATAACTGTAACGTGTGTAAAGTGTGTAGCGCACACAGGCGACCGACCACACTGGCCTTGCTTTTTTTTCAATGCAACGTTACAGTAATTAGGAATATTTTTTTTAAAACAGACAACTTTTTATATTATACTTTGGCTTGGTAAACACTACGGATAAAGAGATAAAAATGAGTATAAATAAATGAGTATTCAGTCTGCCGTCTCGAATTTATTGATCATTTTTCTGTGATATAATGTTCAATACTGTATAATAAATAATCATAATTTTCTCAAATGTTATGGTGATGACCTTATATGTCTACAAACAGAGCGTTAAACTCGTAGGTACAGACCTGTATCTGTTTTAAAAGGTATCTTGATTTCTTAATAATTGACGAATAATTTTTAATGACATTAATATCTACTTTGAATTATATATCATAACTGTACAAAATTAATGCTACGGACCATTTTTCATTTTATACTACGTAAAAAATTCTCAATATGCACTTAAAAAATTCATATACTAAGATTACAATAATAAAGAATAAGAATACGGTGGAATATGCCAATCCAGTTGCTATAAACAAGCATATGTATAAATATTAAATTTGTCATGAAAATACTGATCATATATTTTTCAAAGCGTGCTACACTTTTATATTATCGAGTAAAAAAAAAATATCGATTGAGATTAGTACAGTGATTAAGCTATAGTATTTGCTGGCACCCTGTGTTTCTTAAATGATGACCTCTTAGAAGAAAAGTTCACACAGTTGTTTTTTTAATACCTCAAAAATTCGTTATAACACGTGGATTAATACGTTACAAAAAGTTAGCGGAAACCCCTATACAGGTGCACGTGTAACCGTAAAATTCAAATGCATGAGAAAAACTGAGAAAAAGCGAAGAAATAACATGTATTGCATAAACAAATTACAGCCGTTAAATTACTACTGCAAAGCCAGAAAACGGTGGAAAAATATTTTAAAACTATCAAAACATACCTTTAGTACTACGTCCTAGGTAAATTTTATGATCAGGACCGATTTCGCTGATCGCGAGATCTCTTGGTAAGAAGTTTTTCGCACTACTTAAAAGATGAATATTTATTTTTGATTTGAATTTTAATATCATATCGTCACCGTACTGGCAGTGCAAAAAAGTTATTTATCGAATTATTTTCGCAATTGTGGAAAATATACTCGGTGAATGTTTTTATAAAAATAAAATTTTGGTATACGGTGCACAATATAATTATCAAAAGGATTATGTCAGGAATGAACAGATATTAACCCCTAAGTGCAAAAAGCTCAAATTTTGAAAAAGCTGATTACATTTTATTAATAGTTGAACCATAAAAATGGGAGTTGCTAATTGCTAATACCTTACTTAGTCTAAAAGCTAATTTTTCTGTTAAAATATAGTCTGAAATGTCCTGATAATCACGGTGAATTTAGCTGACATCTATGCCACTTACTTTTTTTTTTTTTAATTTTCAGGGTAAGAATATTTTAAAAATATAAGTGGCTCAGCAGGAAACAGGTTAAAAAATATTATGTAGGATTAAAATTCTTTTCTCAACGTCACCACTTCTTGGTGGATGGGCATTATGTTAAAATAACTGAAACAAATTCACTTTATTTATTTAAGCATAGTTTTGAAATTACAAGAATTTAAAACAAGTGTAAGAAATTCTAATTAAAATATAGTTACTTACAATCTATAAATAAATATTATGTATTTCAGTGAAACGTCTTCAAAATCGGAATCGAAAGTGCTTTTGTCCAATGCTTGTTGAGTTACTTAATTTTGCAATATTTTAACAAAGTACTAAACCAAACTGTCACAATGTTCATTATTGAGACAGGCATATTATTAATTAATTTATACAGACTGGCGTGTTTATTATTTTCTATCCAACCTTAAGCCGTGTGCGCCACCATAAACGTACGGCATCTGACGAATTTCTGAAAAATAATCTGTTTATATATTTATTAGTAAATGCATTCTTCTGTTTAAAAATAAACATTTTAGCCAGGCATATCGATTTCAAAGTATCATTCCAACAAAAGGTGTTTTCAAGAGGAGCTGTATTTGATTCAGTCACTTGAGCAAGATTGAAAAATCAATTCATCAAACATTACATTGACAGACCAATAGTACAATTTATAAATCTGAAAACAAAATTCAAAAAGTAAATGGTATTTTTTTTCTTTTTGAGTTTCGAAAATAATAGATTTATCACATATATGTTATGTGATTTTAAAGATTTTTTTAAAATTAATTAATTTATAAATATAATGCTTGTGTTAACGACATCTGCTAATAGGAAATGTCGTATATAAAAATATCGTGATAGAAGTTTTAATTTCAGCCAGCAGATGGCCAACGATAGACAATGAAAAAAACAAACCGTCAGTAATGTGGATTATCCAGTATAGTTCAATCGTTGCCTAGTAAAATTTATATTTGTTTATTTTTTTCCCAACGTTTAATATAATAATATAATATAATAACTCGAAATGAACAGGTTTACTCACTTCATTTTAGCTTTTAAGGAAATCACGAAGTAAAAAGATAATCAGTAACGGTTAATGAATTTTGGCATTTGAACTTAACACAAGATTCTTCGGTTGTTATTAAACTTGATAAAACTACCTTTTCAACTACCAAGGTTTTCAGCTACAGCATAAATCTTGATATTCTTTTCCTACATCTAAGCTAATATCACCTATACTTGGTTTTAGTTAGATTGATTAATGTATTGCTTCATAAATACCAGCATCTCGGGCTTGTCCCATACTTTTTTGTCACATATTAGTGAAGGAATTGATATACATAAATAAACATCCACAATATGTCAATTCTACATATAAACAGAAGGTCTAATTATCTACTTTTGCTCAAATCCCAGTTCAGACTGTTTTATAAATTGGTTTTTAATGGATTTATATTTTTAAGGACATCTTTATGTTCCATCGAATCGATTATAGCGAAAAAGATTTTCTCACCACTAGCGTTGTCCTTCTATGTTTCCTATCTTCAAACTTGAGAGGTTAAACAACTCTCATAAAAAATCTTCTGCTTAGTTATACTTTGTGTGCTTTAATTACATAAAAAAATAAGAAGGAAAGCCCTTCATGATTTTTTTTTATGATTGTTTAATTTTTGCCATGTAAATTGGCTTGACTGGTCAGTAATATTCTCTTATCTGTTCATAAAGTTCATTATACAGTTTTTCTGCATTTGAACAGGGATTTTTTAGGTTAACAACGAAATCAAGAACAAAAATGAAAACTTTTAAAAATATATTTAATATCCTATAATTTATAAAAATTATATTACATGGCAGTGTTTACAAAAATTGTTATCATAATAAAGAGATGAATGTGGTTAGTATTGAAGGTTTAAAATAACTTACTTTAATGCTTACTGCTTAATGAATTGACAGGCGCTGAAAAAAATTAGCAGTGAGGCCTTTTTTTCGTAACGTAATAAGCCAATGGAGATTCTTGACATGTTAAGTATGACTAGAGGAGATAAAAGAAGATTTCTCAGTAGAGACAATTCATTGTGAAAATTTAAGGAAATTTTTATTGTACTGGACTATTGAAATTTTTCTTTATTAAAAAATAGCACCGCTTCGATTCATCTCTGGTTTGATTAAACAATCAAAAATATTGGGAATTCTTATTGTGTACGCCTATAACTTAGAGAATCAAGGTATTTGATACCTTGAAATAAAATAGCATCATTTTTAACGTATCATTTCTTTTCTTTGCTTGTGGATTATCGGTGGATACTTAGTCACCACTGTACAAAACTTTTCAAGAACCTAATTACTCTAAAGCATTAAAATATGTATAACTTTAAAAAATAATGATATATCTACTTCTACGAGTAATAACTACATTTTTTATCATTCTTTTATATATATTAAACTTTGTTTTACAATCATGGCACATTGAAAAATACTTACAATTGTGGGAATTTTATCCAGATATGTAAGTAAAAATTATAATATAATATGAACTCGGTATAAATCTATGTCTTGCGGTAAATTGTTATTTGGCAGTAATGAATGTGGTGGAAAGGTTTTCGAAAAGAAAACAGAAAAAATTAGCATTCGCTCTCTTTCAATAAACCCTATTTGGCAATAGTATTTGAAAATAAGTTGTTAGCTCAGTCGCTGAACATTCAAAACTTGTGATTATAACGCATTCGAAATGAGGTAATGATTTATAAATGCATGTTAACCAAAATTAATTTATTAATTTGAAAAAACTAAATATTATTTTTATATGTAACAATAAACAAAGGCGTATTTGGAGTGATTTTGAAATGTTGATCAATCTGATTGTATTTTTAAATAAAAAGATTTTTAAGAGAATATGGAATTCAGTTAATGGCAACCAATACTTTTAGATTGTCACCCTATGAGAGAACATGTCGGCTTTTCATTAAAACGTTTAGAATGTAGCTACACAAAGAATGCAACGATTCAAATAATGTTTTAATAATTATTAAGTACAGATATTACTGGATTTCCTCATCGACAGGGAATTATATTTGAATTAATATTTGTTCGAAGACGGTCTACGTTATTTAAACTACAAAGTTTTTTGATTTCGGTAATAATTTAAACAGATTGATGCCAGAACTTCAAAGTTCTCAAAATTTTAAAAGTGGTCAGCCTTAACTGAATACAAAATTCCCTTTGGATTGAAAGTTCTTTTAACTACTGCCATACGGCTCACTTATGTGTTCTTGATACAAACATTGCACCTGGAAACTCTGCTTCGTAAATTGCCGGACTTAAGTGTTTGCCTTTGAGGTATTTGGAATTGATCCTGGTCTTCAATGGTGGCTAGCCAGAAACTGAGCTTGTTAGCAAAGTAGTGGCACGTGCCTCGTGCGCCGTTGCATTCAATGAATGGTGTGGCTCTGAAGTCTTCCAAGCAAGATCCAGGGCTGGCCAACGCCTGACCACCACCTTGATCACCACCTCCAGTGTGCTGTAAATTTACAATTATGTAAAAAGAGCTTATTTTGTAGAATTTAGAATAAATTATGTATTCAGCAATGCTTTTATTGAATCAATTCTAAATGGCTCAACATTGAAATTTATATGAAAACCACTCAGGTAGTGTAATATAAATTTAAAAAGCTAATCTATTTTCAATTGAAGTAATCTTTTTTCAAATGGTTGTCAAATATTCCTATCCATGTAACATTATACCAACTATCTAAAAACAATTTTAAATTTAAAGTTATAGGAAAAAAAAAATAGAAAATGTATACGAACCATAACAAAACTGTATCCAATCCAGAGACTGTTCCAATTATTAGGACAATCTGGGATGGTCAAGGACTGGCTATGAATGGCGATAACATTAGCAGGAGCTTCGCAGACAGAACATCTTGAAATATATTCCCTTATTCCAGTGTCTTCCACAGGCATCATTGGAATTGGTGCTGATGTAGATAACCAATATGATTTGTCATTTCTGCTGGCATAATTGCAAACATTATTCAAATCACAGAACATGAACGGCATGGTACTGAATTTCCTGACACAAGAACCAGCAAAGCCGAGATCTTGATTGTGTGCTTTTTCATCGCCTTCAATATATAACAGGGAATAACCGTCCCACAGTTTGATATGTCCAGGTTGACATTGTGGTACAGTTGTTGTCTGGCTGTGCCTTACTAACAAAATACCAGTTAAATAATCGGGAGTGTGCTCGCATGCTGCTCCTTGTAATCCACGTTCTCCGATTTCTCCCGCAATACCTTCATATCCTTGCAGACCTTGTGGACCAGGAGCGCCTCTCTCACCCATAGGTCCTTCCAATCCAGATAATCCATCTTTTCCGGGTAATCCCCTTTCTCCAGCGTAGCCATCAGCGCCTGGTAATCCAGGAGGTCCCATCGGGCCTGGTTTTCCATTGACTCCGGGGAATCCATCGAGACCTCTATCACCTTTAGGTCCAGGTGGAGGAGGGATAGCGGGCATTCCTTTGTCACCCTTCTGTCCAGAACTACCAGTGAGTCCAACACGTCCTTCAAATCCACGGTCTCCTTTTTCTCCAACTCGACCTTCCATTCCCGTTAATCCTGGAGGACCTGTTAAGCCTGTTTCACCTTTAGCTCCATCAAAACCTGCACGACCGGCAATTCCAGTGAATCCTCTTTCACCCTTTTGTCCTGGAGCTCCAAAAAGTCCTGGGGGACCTCTGTCTCCTTTCATGCCTTCAATACCACGTTCTCCAGGGAGACCCTGTCTTCCTGGTTGACCATCTAACCCTGGTGCACCTGACATACCCTCAAGTCCTTGGTCTCCCTTTTGGCCCTGTAAACCAGGGGATCCTGGAGTTCCTGAGACTCCTTGAAGCCCAGGTAAGCCTACTAAGCCAATTTCTCCCTTTTGACCCATCGCACCAGGCATACCATCACGTCCGTTCTTACAAGGAAGTCCTGGAAGACCCTTTTCTCCTTTCACTGTGAAACCTTGTCTACCTTCTGGGCCAGCAGGTCCAGTGGTACCTGAAAATTTGAAATTAATAAATGATTTTTATTTGCTATTCTACATAGTGGGTTCACCGTATTTATTATGTAAAGCCTGTATCAATTAGTTCATGATTACGGGCTTAATATTACCAGCTAAGGCAAAACAAAGCTACTATGTTTTTTTCCATGCTCTAAGTATCTACATTTTTTTGCACACCAAAAGTGACAAAACATTTTATCGATTAATAGATTTGGTATTTACTTGACAGAACTCCATTATAACACAGTGAAAAAAATAGCAATGTATTTTTGTTCTGTAAAAACTATAAGGTATAGAGCTGGTGTATATTTCAGCGTACGCCCTCGCCAAATCAATACACCTAATAATTTTTGTAGGACTAAAACTTACTCCTATTTTCCACTGTGTGAATTTGATTGATTGTTCAAAATTATGAAATATTCTACAGTTTTGATTTTTTACTGACCAGACATTTTCTTTCAGACCTATATTCAAAAGAGTTATGCTTAACGGCTGAAAGTATATTCCAACAATGAATATTTCAAAAATTTATTCAGTAGTTAGTGTTCAACAAACTTATAGAATTAACCAGAACAAATCAAGCTATTCTTAAATACAAAAACATGCATTTCCATGAAACTTCCAGCACTGCAATTTGCTTTCTTAACAGTTGACAGTTAAACTATCCATACGCCATTTGACTGTTTATCTTTATTGTTTTCTATTTTTAAAGAAGCATTAATTATTTATAAATATAATTTTAAAATCAACGATAAAAACTACATAATAACTACGAAGCTTTAAAACTACAAGTTTATGTTATGTGTGAACAGTTCTCACAGCAAATATGTCAATGATATCCAAAAATATATTGTATATAATTACCCTTTTGTCCTTCATATCCAGTCAATCCTTGTAAACCTCTTGGCCCTTGGAAACCCCTATCTCCCTTCTCTCCTTCCAAGCCAGTAACACCAGCATATCCTGCAACTCCTTTGTCTCCCTTTAATCCATCAGCTCCAGGACGACCTGGTTCACCCTTTTCACCCTTAGTGTCAACGGTTGGACCTGGGAACCCTCGTTCACCTTGTGGGCCAGCTGGGCCGACTTCACCGTCTTTTCCAACCAATCCAACAGACCCTCGCTCTCCCTTAAATCCATTCATTCCTGCAAAGCCTTGAGCTCCTTTCTGGCCCTGCTCTCCCTTATATCCGGTAGCACCTGCTGGACCCATATCTCCTTTAAGTCCAGGTAATCCATCAATACCAGGCATACCAGGCATGCCAGGTTCTCCGGTGAATCCTCGATCTCCCTTGGATCCTGCAGATCCAGGATATCCAGGAAGTCCTCTATCGCCTTTCTCTCCGAATAATCCATCTAATCCATTTCTTCCAGATTCACCCTTTTGTCCTTGAAGACCAGTTCTACCAATACCATCCAGTCCTCTCTCTCCTTTGGCACCTTTAGCCCCTTGAAGCCCTTGAAGCCCTGAAGCGCCTCGTAAGCCAGAACTTCCTGCCTCTCCCTTTTGACCCTTCATTGAAGCTGGTCCCGGTTCTCCTTTTCGTCCTGTAAATCCAGGTGCTCCTCGATCTCCCTTCTCACCAACGAATCCAGCAGGCCCAGTAGGTCCAGGTGACCCCGGTGGTCCATAATTACCTTTCTCGCCAGTTAAACCTGCCTCGCCAGGTAATCCATCTAAACCTCGTGAACCGTATGCTCCCGGTATTCCAATTTCTCCTTTGTCTCCCTTTAATCCAGGAGTTCCGTCAGTTCCAGACATTCCTTGAGCACCAGGCCTTCCTACATTTCCAGGGAATCCTTTAGTTCCTTCACGTCCGACATTTCCGCGCTCACCCTTTATTCCAGGGAAGCCAGTATTTCCTTGTCTTCCAGCTTCTCCCGGGAATCCTTGCTCTCCTTTAGACCCATCAACTCCAGGTCTTCCTGGGACACCTGATATTCCTACAGGCCCTATGAGTCCTTTATCACCTTTTTCTCCGGGTTCACCTGTCATTCCCATCATTCCAGTAAGGCCTCTATCTCCCTTTTCTCCGGTAAATCCAATAGCTCCAGACGCTCCATCATTTCCAAATTTACCTACCATACCTCTGGCACCTTTGTCACCTTTTTCTCCAGTTAACCCAGATGGTCCTGTTGGTCCCACAACTTGTAGTCCAGGTTCTCCTTTGTTTCCTTTAGGCGCAGAGGCACCTGGGAATCCCCTCGGTCCATCTCGCCCTTGGTCACCAGTGAATCCCATCAGACCAGTGTCTCCCTTTTGGCCTCTTGGGCCTGGTAGTCCACGTGGGCCTACTGGTCCAGGGTTACCGGGTGCACCGTCTACTCCTGTTTTTCCCTGTAAGCCAGTAAGACCCTTTTCTCCTGGATAGCCAGTAGGTCCTTGTGGTCCATCGTTGCCTCTTTCTCCTTGGTTACCTTTACTACCTTTATGGTCAATCAAATATTCTGAATCGCAAACACCAGGTTCACCTTTGATTCCCCACCTTCCAGACGTTCCTTTATCTCCTTTACTTCCCTTGGCACCATCGTATCCTCTTTCTCCTTTTATGCTCAATCCTTTTTCTCCTGGCGTTCCTGGATTACCATCATTTCCGGGAATTCCATCTATTCCAGAATCTCCCTTAATACCCCTATCTCCTCTAACGCCAGGCATTCCTAAAGCGCCTGCGGGACCTTGAGGGCCAGCAATACCTCTCTCACCTTTCACTCCTGGTTTTCCTGGGTATCCTAAAGCACCCTTTAAACCTTTTTCGCCCTTGATTAGATTGAGTGATACCATTGCAGGCCTTCCAGCCAAACCTTCAGCACCAGGAAGACCAGTGTCACCACGTTCTCCCTGAAGATTATAAATATTAATTTAACATATTTTGCTAAAAATATGAACAATTATTCAAAGTGCATAATATGCTATAGACGACCATACTGATAGGATAGTAAATATTTCACATGCCTCTAAATGCTCTAGGACGCTATTGCAACAGTTTTGTTTTAACTTATTTTTGACCCAATTTGAATACTGTTAAATAAAACTCACAATTTTCTAAGAACATTAGATGTTAATTATTTATTCAGAAAATAACTATTAAAAATTAATTTAACTTTTAAATGCTCACAAATATAAGAAGTTTTATCACACAGTAAGTGAAATGTATAAATGAGATATAAAAGCATGCTAGTGTTTGTACTTTTATCTTACTTACTCTTATGCAAGTGACTCTGAGCGAAGGAGTGTAGTATTCTCAAGTATAATTATCTTTTAAGTAATAAAGTTGACATAAATTATTCATTTTTTTTTAAACCTGCTTTTCCCACATTGAAATCTGATGAAAATTCATAACTCCCAACCCGTAATACCATTATATAAAATACTGATGGATCAACAATTATCGATAATATATTTCAAATGCTTTTTTGATGTCTGGCTTATTTCGTGTATGTTATTATATAATTCATTATCATGCAACTAATTGAAATATTTGGCAGTCTCATAGTAAAAAGAATGAAGTTTGAAGTGTCAATGTAAAGCCATCAATATGCTTATTTCAAAATTCGTTATCTCAACTTCCAATTTTATGGAAATATCTAATATCAATTAACAATTCTTACTGATTTTCACATTTTCATTACTGTATTTTATATATAATATTTATTTGTTACAAGAGATGAAAGTGCAGCTTACAGGTGTTCCTTGATTTCCAGGGGCTCCATCGCTGCCATCAATGCCTCTATCTCCTGGAGGGCCTCTTTCACCGGGAACGCCCATCTTTCCGTCGAGCCCATTGATTCCATCCAATCCTCGTTCTCCCTTTTGACCTGAACTTCCGGGTCTGCATTCAGAGCACCGTCCGCCGATGTCTCCCTTTGATCCTGGGGTTCCAGGCATTCCAGGGAATCCATTTTTGCCTGGAATACCTCGTTCTCCTTTGGGTCCTTGAAGTCCATTGGGTCCAGGTATACCCAATAAAGAGTTACCGGGCATACCTCGAACACCAGTATATCCTCGTTCACCTTTTAGTCCTTTTTCGCCATCGAGTCCCCGTGCACCATTCAAACCTTTGGCGCCCTGTCAAATATTATTTTAAATATTTATATCAATACAAATTTAATTAACTTAACGGCAAACATATTATTATAGATATAAAGTGATCTAATTATACAACAATGAAGCAATGTCAATAATATATTATATAAAAAAAACATAACTAACTGGAATTGATCTTCCATTATCTCCAGTCAATCCTCTTGCTCCAGCTGCTCCTGGAGTTCCAGGGTAACCTCTCGGTCCCGTCGCTCCTGGTAATCCGTGCTCTCCCTGCTCACCTTTACTGCCTTTGTCTGCTGGTGCTCCTTCAGGACCAGGGGTACCGGGAGTACCTTGTCCTCCAACTTCACCCATCGGACCTCGTGGGCCTGTATCTCCTGGTCTTCCATCTAAACCTTTAGGTCCCATTGGCCCAGGAGATCCTCGCGGTCCTTCACGTCCAGGTGGACCGGCGAAACCTTTTCCACCTCCGGGCATTCCTCGAGGTCCACGTAAACCTACAGGTCCAGACACTCCATCGCGACCTGGTTCTCCCTTGGGTCCATCAAGACCAGGAAGACCTGGCAAGCCTTCAGTTCCCAAATCACCCTTTTGACCAATAAAACCCATTGGACCTGCATAGCCATCTCTTCCCTAAAAAAAAGATTGTTGTGAAACATCGTAAAGGCTCGAGGATATTACGTATATGTTTATTGAAAATATTTTTACACATATGATTTGCAATATATCAACCGAACTTACTCGAGGTCCTGGTGCACCTGGAAGTCCCTTTTCTCCCTTTGCTCCAGCAGTACCGGAGTTTCCAGTTTCACCCATGGCTCCGGGTTCACCTTTTTGTCCATAAACACCTGCTTCCCCTCGGTCACCCTTCTCACCTCTGTCTCCTGGAATACCTCTGGCAACACCTTTCGAGCCTTCAAGATTTGGAGTTGAACCAGGTCCTCTCGGTCCTCTTTCACCTTTATCACCTCGCTCTCCTTTTGATCCTGGATATGAATTACCAGCATACCCTTTGAGGCCTTTGTCTCCCTTTTGACCCTCTGGACCCTGGAATATGTAAAAATTTCACTAAGTATTACTAATCCCTTAAGAAATATTAAAATACTTTCATATTCACTAGCCTTGGAAATATTCACAAATGGCTGAAAAATCAACCATGACTTGTTCATTTTAGATCAAATGAACTCCTAGTGCTAAATTTATAAATATGTATGTTAAGCTAGTATAGATTTGAAAAGTTTGTATAAATATAAAAAAAATACTATTTTTTTTTTGTATATGAAACTAAGGAATCAAAGTCACCAATTCCAATACAAAACCAATATAAAGAGTAATATTATTTCTATAAAACTCTCAATTCCTTAAATACGCTTAAAACTTACCACTGGGCCGATATTTCCTTTGGCACCCTGAGAGCCTAATGGACCCTCCGGTCCAGGTGATCCAGGCTGTCCTTGGGAACCATCAAGACCGGGTTCTCCTTTTTGACCTTTGTCATGTACACCAGTATACGCTGACTCTCCTTTATTTCCTTTGTCTCCCATCCCACCGGGATAACCGCGCGGTCCTTGCATTCCGGGTATACCATCGTTACCTGACAAACCCTGAAAAAAAAACAAAATTTTAAATTGATACCAAATTAACTTCGTTGATTTACCATTTAAGACAAGGATGAGAAAAAAGTAAGTTTTCTTCTCACATGCTTATATATGAGGTTAATGTTTTAATTTTTTTGTCCCACACCATAATTATTTATTATTCCATCTTATATGTGAAATATTTCTTAGCTTTTCATAGAATAAACAACAATTTACTGAGAATGTATGAATGAGAATTAAAACGTTCTACCATAAATAATATAAAAAATACAATTCTTAAAATACCACAGAAGTTTAAAAAGGGTTGATAAAATCTAAATACAGTCAACTTTCATATATAGTAAAGATAAGGATCATGCTAAAGCAGTTCCCTATAGGAGATTGGGCACCATTACAAAAAATGTTCTTCCACAATTTCTTAAGCTTCACAGTGCTATTTATTGTGTTGTACGAATTTCACTCAGGATCCAATATATCAAATAACATGATTTAATGGAAAAAATTCTCACGTCTGTTCCATTGCAACCATCAACTCCGGGTATTCCGGGTGCTCCCGGAGGTCCTTCGATTCCGTGCACTCCGTTCATTCCGGGGAAACCAGGCATTCCGAGTTTACCCCTGTCTCCCTTTGGTCCTCGTGGTCCCTGAATACCTGGGTCACCTTTGACACCTTTAGGTCCCGTCAGACCTTCTGGTCCAGGTCGCCCTGCTTCTCCTTTCGGTCCAGTCTGTCCAGTAAGACCTGGGAATCCCTATAATCGTAAAAAAGTTAAATTATATACATACATCATTCAATATTTTCAACTTTTTGCGGTTCGCAATCGTTCAAATCAAAATCAGGGGTTTTGACCCACCATCGATTATTCAACGTGTTTTTTACGTAAGTAAGTAATACACAATAAGACGGTTCGTTTCGTTCAAAGTTATTCAAGTGAAAAACTATTATGTAAAACCTTTTTGAATGTTGGATCTGATTATTAGAACATTAATAAATTAGCAATAGCCAAAGTGTATAAATAGATATACCTGAGTTTCATGATAGTCGATCTTATAACAAGTTTTTTTACTTGAATGAATGAATGATAAAATTGTATAATTGACTCACTCTTGCGCCTTTTTCTGCGAAACATTTCGGAATACAGCATCCTGGTCCCGAACAATTTCTTGCTGGTTCTGAACCAGGGTTTGCGTCGACAATATCGTAACTTTCCAATCTTGATGGAATATCTGGACGTCCGTAGCGCCCTGATCTAGTAGCGTTTCTGCCCCCTGCAGAAGATGACCATGTTTCTCCGCCCCAATATTGCTGGAAGAAAGAAAAACATATTTATAAGATAATTCACAGTAATAGTATACTCTGAGATTTGAATGCATTTTTTACTCTGGACTCACTGACAATAAGCAATATTTACTGGGATGTTGCTTGAGACATAAATATATTTGTGGGATGAATTAAGATGCAATACGTAATAATGGTGAAATGAGTAACATTTCGCGAGTTATTTTGTTTACATATATTAATTATTACGATATTACCCCTTTCCTGGTGAAAAATATGGATGACATTCAAAATTGGAGACATATTGAGATTATCAGAATATATATCAATAAAAAAATAGCCATTAAACGAATTCATTTAAGCACTAACACACTACAATCAGGCTTCTCAACAATTGAGACGTCAGCAGTCAGAGGGCTTAAACAGATGATGTTTACGGTTGAATACTTCTTTGACAAACTCTCTCATAAATAATAAACATATTCGTTATTTACAATTATGTTATTATTTTCATCACGAAAAAAACATTTAAAAAAAATATAAGTGAACGAAGACAACTACGGTTCGTTTTGACAATTTTTTCCTCTGAAATGTGCTTTCCCAACAGAAAGATCGATAATTTGTCATAGTTAAGTTATTTTGCTCAGATAATTGTTTTTATTTTGAAGATTGTTCGTAACAATTGCAATATTTGAGAGTTTGCATGTATATTTTTTAATATTTAAAAAAAATATAGTTGAGCTTTATAGCTAACACATCGTCTTATGTATATTATTTTCCAGTACTAAAGTATAATGTTTGATATAAGTTAAGACCAATAATTAATCATAACTTCTATTTTTTTTAAATGTCTATTTACTTCACTGTAAGGCGTATGGATTCCTTATGACCTCCCTTGCACAGTCTTTCAATTTGAAATGAAAGTAATTTGAATTTTAATTGAAAAACTATTTAGATTTTGTGTTTATTCATGCATTAATTTTGCAATTCACGTATTAAAATAAAGATGATTTTTTTTTATAATACACTCCCATATTATAAAAGCAGAGATAAAATATTCTGTATTTATTTAAACCATAAAAGAGATTTTCAGTAACTGTCAGATTTCGTTAACCAGCGTTTCATATAATTTTCCACTATGAAACAGTACGATATGGTATGATTAGAAAAATTTAACTGTGCATTTTTCACTTTGATTAGTCATCAGGACTTTAGGGAACATCTCGCTGGCTTCTTATTTTAGAAACGATGATACAACTTACTCTGGGTCACTGATGCATACATAATCAGGAATATTGTAGTTATTTAGCGAATGCACGTTAAGTTCACAACAGCGTAAAGACTTCAGGGGCGAATAAACTTTCACGACCGTCACATTTTATTATTTTCGACATTAAGTGGTGGGTTTTATAACTATTTTCACATTTCAAAGAATCGGAAACCGCGAATATATTTCCTTTGTATTTATTTATTCCTTACATAATTTACATCAAAGATTCTCAGAAATGTTTGAACTTACTCTCCCATTGTAACGAAATAAATTACTCTGATTCATTAATTATGTTTGTATCAATTGTATGTACATTTTATACAAAATTATTATATGCTTAGAAAACTTAAAAAAAAAATTACGAACCTAACGATTGAATGATAAATTGCTGAGTATTTTTAAAATAGATTTTTATTACTATATAAAATAAAATCGTAAATGTTTGTTTGAGATAAATTAATACTTATTTCTACGTCGTGTGTTGTATTGAAGATTGTAGACAATATTGATGATTAATAACGCATTTTCATACTAACAAAACTTTCATGGTTCAAGGCTTTACAACGTCGTGTGAGTGACTCAAAGCTTGTGACTAAAAATTTGATTGTTGAAGTTTATAGGATTATGGTCTAAAATATATTATTATGTTGTAGTTATAAGGAGAGTTGAATTCAATTTTATATGAATTTAATACAAGGATAGTTTCTATAGTATTTTCAACGAAGTGGTTAATTATAATACACTATCAATCTAGCCATTTCTTGATACTATATATTTTTATTAATGCAGGTTCCCGGTGTAGTGATAAACATCAGCTTCAGTTTGTCGGATTTCACGAGATCTTTTCCCAATAAGGATAGATTTATAAATTTCTACTGTTTTGTCTTAAATTACAGAACATCTATCTCTCATTAAAATCGAGGAAAAGATACAGCGATTAATCACCCATTTGTATTCTTTTATTCTTATTCTTTTAAAAAAAGCGATGATCAACTGATTAACAGGAATTTCTTACAGAAAAACATTCGTTGAGAACCTCCATTAGGATGCTATAACACATATATGATTGAAAAAACTTTTGTTTGGCATACTGTATATTTAGCTTCATAATTATGTTATTTTTTTAACTGGTATTCCGTAAGATATCCCATAAGAAAAAATCAACAGAACAATTGGCAAATCGAGCGTCGTTAATCTGAAAAAAAAATGATTTTTCCAATTAATTTGCGCCAAAGAATGTTTTTTTATAATATTTTAGTAGTTACCTAAGCCTTTCAAATTATTTTTGAATTTAAATCTTAACGGTAACCTGGTCCGATTTTAAAAATGGGTTGCAGCTAAATATATTTTCCTTAGCATATATGTATATTCCTTTCCTCTTAAAAATATGGATTGATTATTACTGTCATCATTCACGTATGCATACGTTCGTTATGTCATCGATGTTTTATTTTGTTAATAATATACATTAATATTACTACAAATATATTGTTACTTCATTTCTTGGAAGACGGATATTGTAAATAATGATAACATAAATTTACCAGTTCTGTTAGGCTAATAATCATTTACAACTAAACATTTAAGTTGGCCCCATTTTCAGCGAATGTTGTGAATAAATATGAACTTTATACTGTTTTTAATCGTGTATGTTACAGATATATCGTTCTGCCAAAATTAAATGTGAATTTGTTTTAGATCGATATGATTATTAATCATTTATTTTCGGCTGTCGAATAGTGGTATATGGAATAGTAATTTTAAATAATGCAATACTTCCGAATGGTTGAAGACCGCTGATGACGCGTATGGTGGCAATTAGAAGTGAACACAGTGACACAGAATGAACATTTATTAACCGAGTCTGACTGCATATTATAACCTCTTAAATAAATTATATGTATAAGAGAGAGGGTAACTTTAACTAAAAATATTTTAATTTAATAAAAAATTACAGTATGTGTAAATGATTATGCATCTCGTGATTAATCAATGTTCGCTATATTGAATTAATATATCGTATTATGCACGTCACTGAAGACACAAATTTGAAAGACGTGTTTGTAGAATTAAATTTCTAATGACTAAAATATGTTTCAGCGCAGCGCTCAAAAAAGCTTTCGTTTCGAATAAGTATTTAAAAAAAAGTTTTTCTATTACATATTGATTGCAGGCAGTCAGCTCATTAGAAGTGACTTAGCTTTTTAATTCTTGCCTAAATAACAAATTTCTTTCTTTCTTCGTTATGAAATAATTTGAATCAGATGTTGTGAAACATATTATTTCAGCATGTATGTAAACGCTGTACTATGGATAACATATACATACCGAGATAATATGCTTTAAGTATATAGAAAATATTTCTTTAACCATGTCCACTCCTACTGCGGGGCATATGATATAATAAGTCTGCATAACTAATCAGAAGTTTTTCTGAGAGAGAATACGTTTTTATACGTGCACCCTTTTTGCTAAGCCCTATTTTATAGAATCGTCTAGTGCAGCCATACTCAACTTTTTTTACCTCTGAGCCACATTCCGATTTTTGCCTCTCTACGTGAGCCACAACATATTTATAGTAAACTGTAAATATACCACATACTATACTGCATATATATGTATGTATTATGATTTCAAAATAAAACTATTTTATGTAAATATATACATGTGTGTATTCATGTATTTTTCAAAGTAAAAATAACAATGAACAACAAATAAAAATACGTAAAAGTACACAAAAATACCAATGTATCCAAAATCTTTAATTAATTTTGGTCGCATATGAGAGCTCGTTGGGCAGCACGATGAGTATAGCTGGTTTAATGAGAGAGAATTTTAAATAAACGAATAAGGCATAAATGGTTTGAAAAATAAAACACAATATTACGTGATTGTTTAGGTGTTAACTATCACTACTTGGGGGAAAAGTAACTAAAAGAGTGAAACCGTTCCTGATCATTATGCCATAAAATGTGGTACCAAATTGTCCTTCTATAAAGCAGTGGATTTTATATGTGACCACCAAATAAATTTCACAGCGGCCACCAACAGCTTTGAAGTAAAAACATTGGTAACTAAAACAGTTTTTTCTCAATGCAAAAATTTGGTGCGGCCATGACACGTTTCTATATAACCTGGTGTTCATAATGCGGTCGCAGTAAAATTTTACGTGAGATCTACTGCTATATAGTAACTGTTTTTTTGATTCTTTTAAAACAATAATAGTTTCATTCAAAAAAATTCAACTGCTATGTTTATACATTAGAATAGGAGACAAAGATTAATATTTCTATCCACTTCGTAAAACTTATGTTGATAAGGGATTGGTGTAAATGAAATATTAATTGAAATTCATTTCTCATTTATCCTATTTTGAAGATTAATACATCTTTTTATTCTTAAAATTTTTGTTGAAAATGAGATATTCTATTATTTGACTGTATTTTTATTTGATCGTATATTCTTCAATTTATCAAATGTTCTACAATACTTAGTAATCTACAATACCACCAAATTTAGATGTTAAAAATTTAGATCTTTACTTTTTGATTGTGATCGTCAAGTACGGCTAAAAATATTCCAATCTAAAAATCAATCGTCCCATCGATCACTTACTGGAACAATATGTTTTCTTCATTGTTAACTAAGCCATTCCTTTTTTTAAATCAAAAAATTAAATTCAACATTACTAGAAGCTTCTCGTTTCAACTGTAATATATTTATATATTGCCATTCCATCGGGAAATTTATGCTTAAAAAACAATGGATGCACCAGATGAATCTGAGACGTGAAAGATGACCGCTTCGTAAACCTGTTTTGTGCTTTCGCTGGGTGAGCTTTTTTGCCACTAGGTCAAGATAAAAGCGTATGTATACGGACTATATTATAAAGGCCAGGAAAGCTCAACCTACAATCTTCAATTACCGTCTTCAAAAGTAATTGAACTATTCGATTTATTTTCATCTATGGATAATTCCTGCTACGTCTCAGCTTTTGCACGAAATATTTTTAAATATTAATATATATAGTGGAATTGAAACTCGGCATTTTTTAATAGTTGTAAGAACTTTTACCTTACAATCAAATGACTCTGCGTTCAAGTGTCGGTAATGTCAATATCAAATTATATAATGTGTATTTCTCCTTGAATTGATGTTGAATAAATTCTCATTGAGCATTTATAGTGTGATTTTTGATGTATAAAATACAAAGCGTGTTGACAACATAAAAGATTTCTTAAAAAATAATACCTCCTTATATAAATAAATGCTTTATAATTATTATAATTCTATGCAATGACAATGTATATTTTTCATTTGATAATTCGGCTATCCACCGTATTGAGCTGCTATCTTAGAGTAGATAGACAAGATGTCAGTTTCCCTGTATTGATGTTTTGAGTGTATTTTGGATTGTAGAATGTATTTAATATATTTTCTTGCTGTAAAAACCATGATTAAATGATCGATATTCGATTGCTGAGACTTCGCAATAGCTTGTATAGAGAAGGAAATGGCGAAAGCATCACATAAATCAATTGTTGATTTGTGCTTAAAATATATCATTCGAATAAATATTGAAAAACAACACTGGCTCTTTTTATTTTTTTATGCGAATGATAGCATCATGTTTCTGAAGTAAAATCTATTTTAATCCGTAAGGTTAATAACATAATGTAGAAACAAACTTTTAGAAGCGACCTTATAAAATGACGTCACACGATTATGCAATCTTTTGACGAATCTATTATTTAACAATCAGTGACATTTTTTATGGCATCCTTGCAAAATATTTAATTGCAGTAAATTAATATTTTTTTTCACATTTTAACGCTTTGTGAATCATTTGTATAAAATTTTCATCTTTGTGGGGTTAAAACATTGTATAGATTGAATTGGCATTTACTTGGTAGAACTCCATTATAGCACGGTGAAAAAATAGCAATGTATTTTAGTTCTACAAAATTTATAAGATATATTTGATAGCTATTTCGGCTCACGCCTTCGTTAGAACTATATTAGAAACGAGTAGTTCTGACGAAGGCGTGACCCGTAATAGCTTTCAACTATATCTTATAAATTTTGAAAGACGTTATTAACAAACCGTAAAATTATGACAAAATAGTCGTCGAACATCCAGATATATTTTGATTGTTATACATAGGAATACTATAAACAATAAACAAATATGCAAAAAATACTTACGGCATAAGCTCCGACTATGAATATCAATAGCGATAACGCTAATCTGAAAAAAAAACAAAAGAAAACAATGTCAGATCGTGTGAATATGTTGATTTAAATCAGTATGTACATTTCTTTATTACTCTAGGTTGAATTAATTCATATGAAGAATTGTAAATCATGGGGAAATACTTTTGTACTATTTTTCTACCGCACACTATGATCACTGCGTTAGAATTTTACCTCTCACATATTCGAAAATCAGTTGCAATGAACAGAAAAATCATTCGTTATTCAAAATGGCGGTAATTATTAAGTAACCAGTAACGTTATCTTAATCACACTAAAAAATATTAGTGGATTTATTTTATCGTAATTTTTATAACTTTAAAATGAAAGGATAAATAATCCTATTATCTAATTACAATAATATTAGAAGCGAGCTTATATTTCGTAGGTTAATCAAAATGATATTTAGTTGATTCCTCGTATTGGCATCTAAATTGTTAGGCTTAAATATTTTACGTTTTTAAGTAGTGAACTAAGGAAGATTTTTCTAAACGTGGAAATTGGCATTTTATCCCAATGCGACATTTTGACCTCACTTCCCCTGAATGACAACAGAAGATCGTTAAAAATATATGAATTAGGGCAAAACACGCCAATGTTTTGAAAATTTTATCATTTTAGTGCCGATAAGAGTAAAAATATAAATTAAGATCATAGGTCACGGCATCCCAACTAATTAAATTTTAATATAATCGCACTCTCTTACAACATTTGAATCTCATTTGAGTAATAACCATGATAAATGAATTCATATCACAATTATTATACTTAAATTCATACTTTATTTATTAATTAGTGACATAATATTAATCTTCCTAATTTATCTCAAAGCAAAATAACCGAACATTCGGCAAATAATTTTATTAAATTTATTATTACATAATATTTTTTCCCAAATATTTTAACAAAAAAAAAAAATCCCTAACAAATGTTTACATTGAGATCAAATAATAATTAGAACTGTAATGGGGTGAAATTAAAAAGTGCTCCACACAGATCGCCAAATAAATAATAACGCTTAGGTCGTTTTAATCTCGCAAATATGCATTTATTTTTACAATAAATAGCGCTGAGAATTTTTGATGTTGTTTTTTTTATTATTTTATTTATTTTGCAACATTTACTGCACGTAATTGTATTATTTAACAACAGAGAATGAAAATTGTCTGTTTTTATACAATAATTGTAATGAAAATATTTCAATAAGTCTTTATATGAAAATTTTATAATGAATAAAATTTATAAATTTGTTTCGAGATTGACACGAAAATTTCCATTTCAGAAAAAAAATAGAGAAAAATATTTCACGAAGAAAAAGCATTATTTCATATTGAACTAACTAGTGAGAATAATTAAATAAAATTGGAATAGTAAAACAATTTGACTAAAAAAATGTATTGAACAAAACCCTTATTGAGAAACAGCTGATTATTTGCTGCCGGATTTGATGGTTATGACAAATTTATCCGTATTGAAAAAAGTTTGTCATTGTCAAATGGGAGTCACGTGATTTTTTTTTTGTTATTTCTGATTTTGGAAAATTGAGAATAAAAGAAAATTAGTATTATGAACAATATCGCAATATATATTCATCAAAATTACCAGCCCTTGAAATACTCCATTAGATATTACAGTAAATGGATATATTCGTATTTCAAATAAATGATTTAACGAAATATACCAACCAAATACATTATTTAAATTGGAGTATTAAATCTATTTTACTGAAATGCAATCAGCACATCAGCTATTCATTATGTGAAAACAGGGGCCCATTTTGAGAAAAGTTTTTTATTTCTCGGAGATTAATTTTAGTTCGTATACAGTGACGAAAAAAATAGGGGCCCAAAAAGTCGGCCCCTAGAAATTCACAATTTTTATTGAACATTTTAACGGTTTTTTCAATTTTTAATCTTTACAAATTTATAGTATTGTAAGAGTTCTTCAACTTCTTATGTTTTTTATTCCTAATAAAACAATGATATTGACAAAATTTTCAGTAATAATAATTGATTTATTTTCCGTTTTGTTTGACAGAAATTTCGTATAAAAATCTTAAATTTTACACAAAAACGCGCAAAATATTAAATTTTTATCAACTTAAAATATGATATCTCGTGAGATGACATTTAAAATAACTTTTATTATTTTCACTGAAAAACAGCAAAAATTGTCGTTGCAACTAAGGGAGGTAAACTAAAAGCACTTATTTTTGTGGTTTTATGAATATTGTACGTACCGCGTTGCGATAGCCGCCATGGCGGCGGCCTGTTTAGTTTTTTAATTTCCTCTGAACACTCACTGCGGCCCGGCGCATCCAAACACGACGTGCCCGGCCTCAAATCCTCGTAACCACGCCGTCAAAAATCTCGGCCGCAACCGACGTCAACTAACACCGAACCAAACGCGTGCCTGCGCGCCACTGAGACCTTCCGCGATCCCGCAGGCGACAGCCACCATTATCCCCCCCACCCCACACCGCCGACGGCGTGAAAGAAAATAGTCCAGCGAAAAATCTCAATATCCGATTTTCCGCGATTCCAATCGGAAAATGCAAGCAATATTTGACCGGTTGGTAAAATTTTCCAGTGGTTTAAGTGAAAGCTTCTTAGATCTAGGAGAGTTTCCGCTGGAGGAAGGGATGAGAGAGGCGCGCGGGGAGGGAAAGTCCGGGCAGGCGAGGGTACACGCGCGCCGCGAGCGACAGTACGGGCTTTGGCATGGCGCGGCCACATTGGCCCGGAGGGATTATGACGCCCGTCGGCAAATATATCGTGTTTTTCATATTTGTTTTCGCGTCGCACGTGCAAAACACTGAATCGGTGAGTCATTTTTTAATGAAAAACTAACACAAACATAATACGCTTCCACTTTTATTTTTTTCATTTTCACAGCATTTTTAAGCTGTTATTCACTATGTTATTGATGAAAGAAAATTTCCGGAAAAAACTGTCAGACCATATGACGGATTGAAACCGGTGCAACGTGAAAGTGACGTTTAGAGTCATCTTTCAAAGATGAAAAGGAATTTTTTTCTTCTTTAAAATGTCCAGGAATTTCAAAGGCGGTCTGACCTGTCATTTATCTGTTTACTTAATGCATATAACGGTCGCGCGTTTTAGTATTTTTTTTTTATATTGAACCCAAACTTTCGCACTTTAACATTCTTACAAGCCTTTATTAATTTTATTAACAGTATTTTAATTTAAACTAAAAAAAATATTTTCATATATTTAAAACACTTGTTATATTTCATTTATGCTTATTATAAAAATATACACACAAACATTCATTTCACAAGTTGCTTAATGGACTGAATATTTTATAATATTTTTTTACTTTTAATAATTGACAACAATATCAGGCCCCATGTCTATATTTCACTTTGCCATCTAGGAAAAAACACATCATTCGTAATTATCCATCTTTTGTCAACTATAAAATGGGCCCCTAAAATTGGGCCCCTAAAATATTTTACAATTAACTTAATACTTCATCACCTGAATCAATAAGAGTTAGAATTAATTGTATTGAAACATGTTCATATACTGCTTTTACATCTTTAACTTACTATTTATTATTATTTTTTATTCTGTCGAAAGAACTCGAGAATCTTGGACCACTGAGAAATTTAAAATTCTAATATCAGGTCTGCGTTTCGACTTCCAAAAAAACTTCACGAATTCATTATCCAGTATAACCTACCGTTGAAATATAAAATATCGCTATAGTATGGGTAAAGGTATCTTTAGAAACGTCAAACACAACCTGTCTGCGCATGCGTGTTTAAAGTTTGTTTCAATGAAAGCTTCCAAATTTTGAACGAGTCTTCCACTCCAAATTTTTTTTTATATTCCCAATGAAAATGATTTGTTCACGACAAATAAGTGTTGATGACTTTTAATAAAATAAAGATAAATTAAAGTATCCAATACATTAATTTTGTTGATAAAAAGATTGCACCTAAGAATTTTGGTTATGTACATATTTGTTTTCTTTTTAAAATATTTTCATTCTGTATTGATATGACGTAATAACAATTTAAGCACAGAGTTCGAAGTTCATCAGGATATAAGAACATATAAAACGTTAATTATCACGACTTTTTTTTGTTCGTGAAAAATGGGGAGTTTATCCGAATTTTAAATCGATAATGCGGCTAACATATCAAAGAAATTATAATATATCTACATAAAATATTTAAAAAAATTCAAAATTTTCACAATTCGCTTAAAAGGGAATTGTTTCTGACAACATCTTATTATTCCATCGCGCAATTTTAAAACTTAACCATACATTATTCAATCAAAAACGAATAATTTATGTTTAAATGCAAAAGGATACAAACAATTTTTCATCATTGAAGACATGATGGAATCGTCTTTGGAAAGTAATGTTTCATATTGTATTATTTGTTGGTTTCAGTCTTCAAATCAGTTCAAAAAAAATTGTACAGTTCCAAAACCTTTTTCTTCATAACGTATATTTTTTTTTTTTTTTAAATAATAAAAACACATTTTTTAGTACTTAAAATATAATGCCTTTCCATCAAGAAGTGACAGTTAACACCTTAAAAGTGGTATATTTATTTAATTATATATTTTAATTACTATCTTAAAAATATATAAATGTAGTTTATTCACGACATCCGGAATAAATTAACAGTATCTATCAATACATTAAAAGCGTTTAATATGGTGTTTTATCAAATAAAATAAAAAAATACTTGTTAGTAATACACGTCATATTTTTAATTGGAACAGCGATTTGGATGTTTTCGTTCAGACCAAGTTAAAACGTTATCATAGGTGCCAAAGGCCAAGTTGACAAGTTATCACTTCTCATCGAAACGATTGTGAAAAAGAACACTTATTTGGCAAAATTTAAAAAAAAACATTGAACTAACACAAGGAAATACTTCCTAACCCTTCTGATAAAATTTCAACAAACTCATTTTCACACCGTATTGAAATAATTAGCATTGACTTTATTATTTAGCATTTATTTTAAGTCTTATGTAGGAAGCTCTAATATATTTATTCTTTTGAAACGCATACCTATAAATATTTCAAAATACATTTAAGTTCCATATACTGCTTTTAAATACCTGTACGTGAAACATAATAACATATGCGACTCGATTTCAAAGAAAATCATTTAGATTTTCACAGACACGAATTTTCCTCTTATTACCCGTAATATCATACTCATGAATTGCTTAATAAATATGGTTTTGTAATATTAATTGTTTGTATAGAATTTATAACGTCAATCAAAGCATTGATTCTTGGTGAAAAATAAAATTTAAATATTATAAAATTAAAATTTTACTAATCTTTTGCCGGAAGCGGAAACGATATTCTTCATTGATTATTGATATCCACTGAGATAATTTTTTCTAAAATTATTAAGTCTTTTACTCTTGTAATGAGATATATTATTAAGTTTACCTTAGAAATTGCACGTACACTTCAAATTTGATGACATGATTATGTATTCAATTCAATAAAAAATATGCTTTTCTTCACATGTTTAAATTTTATCAATATACAGATATGTGAAACCAGTTTTCACCATATAAACATATATTATTAATAATTAACAGTAAATTAAAGTTTAATAAACTGAACACAGATTGTGAGGCATAATTTATAATGGAAATCTTTTCATTACTTATTTGCCACGTGTTGTATTGAAAAATCTACAATTTTCACACGAAATCTTTTTTTATTGTATTTTAAATCGGCATTTCATTAACGAAATAAAATATTTTTGAAAAAATAATGGCATATAAATGGGTTTATCAAAATCAAAGGTTATCTTTTTTAAGTAATCGAGAACAATTTGTAAGCGTGCCAATAGCGTTCACAAAAACATAATTAACCTAATTTTGGTTTTTAAAAACTGATCTATCACCTTACAATATCGTTCGTGCATCTGTCTATTTATAACTGACCACGTACACTGCATCACAGGGTTTCCATATTTTCAACGAAGTACAAGCGTAATAAGAATTCTGATTAAATGTTATCAACGAAAAGTCAAATATGACATTTTTATTAATTTATTATTTTGAACTAATTTAGATATATCTAGTTTATTCTATCGTTTTTTTAGTCGTGCTATTGTTTTATTACACAATTCTATCCCAAGACCACTACTCGAATATTTGACAATTGAATTCAAATTGTTAATTTTGGTATAAGAAAATGTTTGAAAATATTGGATCGGCCCAATATTGAATTACATATGATGATATTTAAAATTGTATAAACAATCATTGGATTAAATATTTTTAAATTCTATCAATAGAATTTGTCGGTTCAGAATCACTGATTCCCAAAAAAATATTTGGCCATTTTGCAATAAGCATACAAATCGTCACGGTTCAAAAAAATTTCGAAGGT
The DNA here is from genome assembly GCA_028555115.1 of Himalopsyche japonica. Classification (NCBI taxonomy): domain Eukaryota; kingdom Metazoa; phylum Arthropoda; class Insecta; order Trichoptera; family Rhyacophilidae; genus Himalopsyche; species Himalopsyche japonica. Next base: position 24,754 of record JAHFWJ010000734.1, on the reverse strand, counting down.
TTACTTATATCGAAACCGAGTTGACACAAAAAGCAAACATTTTTTTTCAAAGTTTTACAAGATAAACAATTAGGCGTCGTGTGGAAATTGCCATGAACGATTTTTTCTGAGGTTATCTGTATCAAACTTTGACTCCGATCATCCCAAATATCAAAATTATTGCCTGGAGACAGATATTTTTGCCGTTTGGAAACGTGATCAGCATATATTTTTACGTAAAACATAACTCTATAAAAATCGTAAAGCATAACTAAATGCGGTGGCCAACTTAACCGTGAAACAATCCAACAACCAAATATTATTAACAATTTCATTATAATTTTATTATCATCTTAATAATAACCAGAAATTTTTTATACATAAATCCTGGAATACTCAAATAAACAAATAAATTTATAAAATAGATCAACCTCAATTAGCATTTTATATTAGACGCAGCTCACCCATATGATTTCCTTTGTTCACCAAACGGTTAATTAAAAAAAAAAAAAAATTTACTCGTCTTTAACTTTTTGAAAATATTGTATAAATATAAAATGTTTCGTTGTCCTTATATCAGTTCATTTACATGTTTTTTTATTATTATTCCTAGATTTCGAATACAATTAGTTAAGCACCACTGTAATTGCACCAAAAAACAGTAATGCTATTTGTTCTACGACAATAATTATTTTTTATAGATATATCGTAATTATGTCATCGTCAGAATGAGGGCTATCTTAAATATGAAATAAAATATAACGCTATGATAAATATAAAAAAAATTATAGCCATTAAATAATTTTTTCTTCCATCTTGATGAGATCATGTATACCAATGGAAATAAAGATCGTTTTGAAGACTAGTGTTACTAAATTAACTGGTAACACTGTAAGTGTTTTTTAATGATATTAATATAATTAATTTATTTAATATAAATAAATAATATTCGTTTTACTTCGATTCAGTCTTACACTTATTCTAAACTTGTATTATTGCCTTTTTTCAATGTCAATCTATATGTTTACATTCTCTATGTGTACAGCAAACAATCATAAACAAAAGATTTTTTTAACATAAAGGAAAGAATCGTAGAGAAGGTTTTTTTTTATACACTTTCCCGCGTTAATTTTTTCGCTGTAATCTTTGCATGGACTGTCGGGCTTGTAGTGTAATGGTAAACATCACTGCGTTCGGTTACGACATACTACATGAATCGATCGAAGAATCAATTATGTATTCGGAATTATAACACGGTGAAAAAAATAGCAATGTATTTTAGTTCCACAAAATATATTTTTTTAAGATGTAGTTGATAGCTATTTCGGGTCACGCCATTGTCAGAACTATGCTTAAACTAACATTTGCTTATCTATATATAGCCGTGTAGAAAAGGTACACAATACATCTTCTCTCCTGTTTTAACGACCTAGCTTGTTTTCTGTTCGCAATAAAACTAACAATTGTAAATGAAACTAAAAAGGCGGGTATATCAATAAGTTTACATATGGCACGGAAATGGTCCATTACAGAAACAAAGATACATCAGTCAGAGGAGTCAATAATGGTGACCAACATGTATTAGTTTATTCGTTATGAATCCTTTGTAATAGTTGATATCTATTGATCTCCAGCTGTTCCAAAGCCGTCACCCTGCGACCCTTACTACAAAGATGCAAACACTAAGGGGCTAAGTTTGAATTTATACTATATGATTCCTTTATAACGTGATTAGCGAACTGTGAATCTGTTTTTTTTTACTATTGAATAAGCTTATATTTTCCTTAGCTCGAGTAGATATACTCCTACCTATCTGTCCGATGTAATTGGATAAACATGAGCCTCAGGAAATTTTATAAATACCTCTTCTGTCAAGTTTATTAATTGCATCTTTACTATTTTTAAGATGTCTGCCTAAATTGTTGTTGACCTTGGAAGCTACGTTTACTGAGTTTTTAATTTCTCGATGAATTTTTTCACTAATGCTACCTAGGTAATTGATTGATTTAAAGAAGCGGTTATCCTGAATTGTGTTCGGGTAAATGAGTTTTCTAGCAAGATTTAGTTGTTTTTTATATAATAAATTATGAATCGTCGCTATCTCATAACCATTATTAAGGGCTATGCATTTTATAGTCTGTAGTTCGTTATGGTAATCTGCCTGACTCATAGGTACAGTTACTAATCTGTGTATCATGGAGTTGGAAGCTGAGAGTTTATGATTCCATGATTTGCGTGAATTGTAGTATCACAAAAAGTGGGTTTTCTAAAAGATTATTTTGATGTGTAAAATGTCCCACCAACCCAAACCTATAAGAGAGGCGTAGCGAGGGCAATTAACCAACCACTCTCTTGGCGTTATCATTATATCCCTCCTTACCTTGAACGTTTTAATAACTAAATAAAAGTTATCACAAAAACTGTTTTGAAATACCCCTATTAAGAGGACATATGCTCGACTTGGGAGTGATCATTTTTTTACCCTATAATTTACGCACACTAAATTTTATGGAATGAGATTTCCTTATACGGAAATGAATTATATAAATTGTAGACAATATCGACCGAGAGTGAGTGCTTGATGATATTTGAACATCAAATTTTTACAATTCTACATATTTCGTCACTTACTCTCAGTCGTTTCTATTGCATTCGTGTGAATAGTTGAAGATGACGAAAGGCAAAACCCGGGTCGTGAGCTGTGTGCGCAAAAAATGTTGGCTGTGAAACTTTGAAAGGAAATTAAAAATTTAATGTACTTCACAACTGTATATAGATCTACTAAACGAAGCGGTTAATTTTTAATAATACCATTCAAGACAAACATTATATAACGTAAATTAATGCGTATAAGGTTTGTGCGAATTTTTGTGATAAATGTGCTCGCGCACAGCTTAGAAGAAACACTGGTCGTGAGTGACAAAACATATGTATATATACAAAGTTTCATTGATTCAAATTTGATATACATTGGTAGTTATTTAAGACTTTTCACAGCGTACTTTGCGTGGATAGAAACTAGTATTTCAGACTATTTTCATTTATGTATATATTTACACATTTAAGGTGGCAACTGTCACTTCTTGATGGAAAGGCATAATATTTTAAATAATCAAAACACAGTTTTTAGTACTTATTTTAACAATATATTTTTTGATCAGGACCGGTTTCGCTCATCGCGAGCATTATTAACTGATAGAAAACAATTTACAAACAAGTCTATTTATACAAAATATTTGAGTTAAAGGTAGCAGATACCTGCTACCTTTAAATCAAATATGCTATCCTGCTACAAAACCATAGCTTCAAAAACTAAGAAACAATTTACATGAAATCACACAATATATACAAGTAATGTAAATTAGTATAAAAATTAAATGTTCACAATTACTTATTAAAAATTTTCAAACAAAATTAGGGTAAATCAATAATCCATTAAGAGCTCTGAACAATCTTAACAAACTCTTTAAGGAAGTAAGGAGTGGGAAAATTTGAATGAAGAAAATAATCAGTTGATAATGCTCGCGATGAGCGAAACGGGTCCTGATCAAAAAAATATATTGTGGATATAAGTACTAAAAAATGTGTTTTTACGTATTTATAAATATTTTACTTAATAATAATAAATTAATCTCTTTATCAAATAGGCGCGTAACAGATTTATTAATATCTAATTAGGTCTTCAATGAGTATTTATATGTTATTTCCAGAAACTTCCTTATCGACAATAATAAACACGCCAGTATACTTTATTGCATTATTGCTGCGATTCCTATCCTTCGTAGGGTACGCTAATTTAATGATAATATAAATATAATTATTCACATGACATCGTAGAAGCGGAAATATTTTATCAAAGCAGGAAGTTTGCCGGATCTCTGTGAAGCTTTCGTGATTGCTGTTTCTAGAATATTTGTGTTATTGTATAAAAAATTACTGAATGAATTTCTGAATCACCGCATGAATCCAGTACTCGCGATATCAGCTATCCAAATTTAAAGGCATTTAATTAACAAAAAAAATCTCTCTTATATCAATCACTTACATATTCAGGAAGAAATTGACCTCCGTTTATGTAGTAAATTACATTATTTTCATCAAAAACAACTTCATACTGTAATTATCTAAGAAAAAAATATACTATGAATAGTTTCTTACAAACACGGTAGAAAAATAGCAACGTATTTTAGTTCTACAAAATTTATATAGTTGATTGCTATTTTGACTTACACCCTCATCAGAACTTTGCTTAAATGTATATTTACTTATTTATACTACATATTTTATATAGCTGTGCAGAAAATGTACACAGTACATATTCTCTTCTGTTCTAATACCCTGGATTCATATTATGCTAATAAATATTAAAATGTGTCAAAATGATTTAATACATTTGTCTGAGAAGTGAGAATTAATCTGGGTTTTTTTTGTGGAATAAACATAAATAGTGAATAAGTATTGTACTAAGACGATTAATTCAAAAAATGTATTAACCTTCCGTAATAGTCTGAGAAGCGCTTTGAAAAATTCATATAATCAATTTGCCACACTTTATTGTAGAATTTATTAGCGTAATATGAATTTAAGTGTTAGAACATAAAAGAAGATGTAATATGCTATTTTTCTATACAACTATATATATATATATAGATAAGTAAGTGTACATTTAAACATACTTTGATGAGGGAGTAAGCCAAAATAGATATCGAGTATATAAATTTTGTAGAACTAAAATACATTTATATTTTTTCACTGTTTAATAGCGGAGTTCTTCCGATTAAATACCAATTTAATCAATAAATTTTCTTTCTATAAACATACGTGATAATATTACTTCATTCAAACACTCACTCGATAAACCCCAATAATACATATTGTTCTAATAATTTGCAATTATTGTTGAAAGTATAGCATACGAAATTATTAAAATAATGGTTAAAGTATTGAATGTTTATATACTAATTATATTGCGTCAATTTTAAATGGAAGTTTGACATATTTTTTTTATATATATAAATAAAATCGGAGGCAGAATAAATATGATAAAATATAATAAATATTAAATAAAGGCTTCAAACCATTCAGAGAAATTCAGCGGATGTGGTTAGATTGCTTACAGTGAAGACATCAAATGGTTATAAATATCATTAAAATTCTTTGAAAGAATATAACGTTGAAAAAACATTATATTATACATACGTTTGTATATATTTAGATGCCCAGAGCTCATCATAGGAATATGATAAAAATTTTATTTGGACCATAAACTCAACTGTGCTTTTGTTAAAAGCTTATATATCTCAAAGTTATAATATAACGACAATTTGTTTCAAAGGTTAACAACGGATTCACCTAAATTACCAGTCATTCGTATATAATGGTAAAAAGTCTGTTTTTTATGCAACGTGTATTATTTTACAAATAAATTTCAACAGCAGATAATACAACTTATTATTTTGCTTTCAATGTCACGAATGACATTAAAACAATAGTCTACATATGGTTAAATAAATTTAGTATATAACTAACGCATTTTTAAAACGATTCATTCATCTATTTTTCATATTTCATGCATTCCTTTCTCACTGAGAAAGTTGCTTTGCTTTATTCTTATTTATTAATAATAAAGCAAAGCAACTTATTATGAAGGGGAAAATATTTCACAGTGTCTTATTTACCGAGAATAAAGAAATGCCTTTTTACTGAAAGTATTAATATTTATATCCACTATTTAAAAAAGCATAAGAGGTAATTGTTAAAAAATAATTTTATTTTAATAAGATTTGAAAAAATATCTATTTAACAGCATAGACTCAGAGCTTTTTTCAGTCTCGCTCTTTTTTGCCGAGATCTCAAAAACAAAGGCAAGTTAAAAAAAAAAGCTCCTGCAGAGACTTTTTACGGACGAATTGGAGCTTAAGCGTAGCTGACAAGGTTACAAAAGGTTACATACAAACCAGTTCTTTCGTAAGTCTGACAGTATACAGTGCCCTAAATGAATCATTGTGCAGAAAAATGACATAACCAAATGAAAACCAATGAATTAAATTGGCTATATAGAAAGATGTTTATTTTATTTAAACTTTTGTTATTTGGGATATATTTTTACAAGTGATTATCTATAATATTTTAGCCCAACGGTAAAACATATTACTATACAAAAATAGATCATTTATAATATACACATTAACATCCGACAGAAGTGGTATTGTTTATTCTTAATTGATTAATATTTGAAGAAAACTTAAGAGGTATAGGTATTAATTTTATTTTAAAAAGAAATTCATAGCCTACCCTTCATTTTTAAATAGAACAACGTTAGTTAACATAATACGTGTATATATGCACATCGATTTCACCGCGAAATTGTACGTTTTTTCCAAAGAAGATTATATAAACACGTATTTTAAATGATATGTTTTATTATAATTTATATTGAAGAAATGAAACGACATGCAGTGATGATTAGCAAATTTTATCAACCCGTTGGTTTCATACTCGTGTCGTTCAGTGTGTTAAATAAAACTACTCAATGAATTTTGTAGCATGTGAAATTTTAATTCCATCCCATCGACGATATCAATTATCCTTTTAGTGTAAAAAAAAAACTGAAAACTTACACATTATAATTGTACATCTAAAATTTATTACTGGGTTAACATTTTGTTGTTGTTTTAGTCATACGTGTCGAAGTTTCTTTGAATCAAAAATCTTCAGTCAAACCTTCGCCTAAAAATTATATTCATATCTCAATTTATGTTAAAAACAACAACAGTTAAGTTACCGCCAAATGTACTGAAAAAAAAAACAAATATTACTGTCGTCGATTATTTTGAATCCAGCTTTTGAGCTTGAAACGTGGTCGCGCACATGTGCAACTAAATGTTTCTTTTCTTTTTTATCATCATCCACATCTCTCACGAATGCACTGGTTACAAGGATGACGTCACATATTTTTGTTGTTTTGCTTTTCAGATTCAGCGTCTCGATTTTTTTCTATACTGAGAACATAACAGTAGACAGTTTTGTCTAGGTGGCGACCCGTTTCAAGAGCTTTTAAAAAGCTATCAATACGAAAAAAGCTCTACATTTGAATATAATATATGCACGCTTTCGACACAATTAATTTTTAATGCATAAACAAATTAACAACATGATATTACATTTTGTACATTCCTATAAGCTTTATTACTAACAAACAGGTTTTATCTTTTGACAACTTCAACGTACAAAATTTTAATTATAAAAAAATACTATCCAAATTCTATCAAGCAACTTCAGTCGATATATTAAAAGAGAATTTTAATTTTATATTCAAAAGCCAAAAATAGTACATTTTTCTGTTGATCTTTAAACTTTGCAGCTATATAATAATTATACATATAACATTTATAAAATAGTTTTGTAAAATGATGTACATGCGCTCGCTAATATAGTGATATAATAGATGTCTATGTAAACAGTATTCATTAAGTATGTAGATGATAATATATAATATCAGAACTAGAGCAGACGAGCGAGTCATGAATAACGAGAGCGCACATAAACTACATTTTAGTGACCTTAAGGATAGGTCAAGTGACCTAATAATAATTATTTTACAATATGGCCGGTTAAGCAATTCGATTAATGCCACATATTTTTCGTAAACATCGGTCGTATTTTAATCATTATTGTGTTTATTGAGTCATGAGTTAGTTGCCACTTGATAAATTCTAATAAACAACAAAAATAAATCAGCCTATGGATTAATTTTGTAAATTATCAACTAATCATAACTATTAACTCATATCAAATTATTTTATGACGCTCTTGTAGTTTAAAATAGCATTATAAATGATTATCTGGCGATGTTTTGTATGCCTTTAAGACGTTTACCAATCGACAACAAACTCGGAATATAATAGAATCAAAGGGAATCTACCGAGTGGGTCATTAAACAACTTATTAAACAGTCTGGTATTTGTCTCACTATTGCTCGCGTGATAAATATTGGTATACAAATTGTTAGATAGAATAATATAAGTTATAAGTACAATGTAATATTTATGGTGTTGAAAGTCACTTTTTGTTGGAAAAGAATTATAATAAAAAAAACACACTATTTCTAATACATTTTACGATCAGGACCGATTTCCCTCATTGTGAGCATTATCAATCGATAGGAAACAAGTTACAAACAAACCTATTTATAAAAGAAATAGTTGCAGGTATACTAAGCCAAAGGATACGAACCATAATAAACGTTCAATTGAAGTAAAATCTCTTGTTAAAATTTTGCAAACAAAATATAAGCAAATCAACTTTTCATTATGATTTCAGAACAGCCGTGAAAGACGCAATAGCAAGAATAATGAGTTGTCAAGATTTCATATTTTTATTATCGAGGATGATATAAGGATAGGATCTTGATCTTAAAAATATTAAATTATGAAAATAAATCTTAATAAAAAAATTGAATTATTTCAAGCAGCATCCGTGTGATAGCATGTCTGAAGATGCAAAAAGGCGTGACTCGGATCGTTAGAGAAAAATCATATGGAATCGTTTAAAGTTTTGACAATTCAAATTTTATATTTAAAATCCATCAAGCATCCTCAATCGATATCACAATATCATCGATGTTATAATACACTAAAAGAAGCTTTTAAAACGATGCAACAAAAATTAAATGTAATTATGCAAGTGATAATATTTTATAATAATTATTTCATTTGAAATTACATTTATAGTTATTACGTTATTTTAATATAGATTATAGCAAACAGTTTAACCTTTGCGTTTTTAATTGACGTAATTATTTGGTTTACTAATAAAAACAAACCGCTCTTAATGAGAAATAAATATTTTTTTTTTATTTTGCATTCACAGCTCACATTGCGGTTTCGATAAAATTTAGATAATGAAGAACATGCCAGGCGTGTTAAATATTTGTATGGATAATATATTTAATTGTTGAAATTTGTTGAAAAAACTATCTTTCGTAATTTAACTGAAATTCACGGAAATCTAATATTTCATGTTCATGTATATTTAAATTAGATAATCTTCTCAATCACTAAAGCAAATAATCACAAAACATTGTTTTCATTCAATAAACTTTAAATTATTGTCTCACAGAAATAATAAAATAGTCTTTCAATTGTTTATTAAAGAAAATGACACACTTGCCAAATTGTTAAAATATGAATTAAATTAAATTGATCTTTAAATATTATTAAAAGCTTAATTATTACTTTTGTTTTTTCACTTGATATGTTACTAACAGTAACTCGTATTTCGACTCTTTGAGTAGCATTTGTATATCAATTTTATCGCGAAGTTTATTAAAAATAATGTATGATAAGAATAATAAAAATACTAATAACAATTTGGACATATCGGTTTTTGCTTTTGAACGATTCATATAACATATAATATAGAAATGATTTAAGTTTCTAAATCAGGTTTAAATTAAAAAAATATTCTAATAATAGCGTTTCGTTGTTAATTCGCTGTAAATTGTTAATTCGTATCAAATTATGGCACAATTTGGTTTCAAGTTTCAGCGCCATATGTGGATAATTTACAACAATGTGAAGTTTTCTCATTTATTGCGTATTACAATGTTAGATAAAACATTTAAAATCGTCCTGCTTACAACTGTCAAAAAAAACTGCATTTAAAATATTAGTTAGCTACTCATAAAAATAAAAATAAATACATTGTATATTTGTAAAAGTAATACAATACCATTGGTTGATTCATTATACTCATTCCGAAATCACTTTTTATGTTTTATGGTGTTATTTTTGTAAACGGTGGTTTTGTATGTCTTTTCGATATTTAAATAAAATCAATATGGCATCCTTTTCCCAATCCCGACATAAAGCTTCCAAACAAAACACTGGACATCATTTCGTAGAATAATAATGTCATAGTTTATAATATGTGATTGCAAGTACAGTGCACAATAATACCTAATTTATTATACAGTTCTTATCTCGGCCAGCTGTTATCAGCTCGAATGCAGCAGGGATGCATCTTCTGCATTTTTTATTTGAAAAGAACTGTATTAAATATTGCGGTTTGTAAATATTTTGCATACTACTTGAAGTGAGATCAATATGTTTATTTTAACAGTATATTAAAAAAAAAGCATTTCGAATAAAAAGCGCTGTAATTTGTCTAAGATTTTTATTTCGTGGTCGATGGTGCAGTGGCAACCGTCCATAGCTTCCGCGACAAACCACATGAGCTCGAATCCAAGTACAAGTAACGTTTAATTAATGTCTAATAAATCGAAATCTCCCCACCTCTTCATACCTATCCGATCCTTTAAACGATTCTTAAGAGCGGATAGTTCTGTCATATACCTATCACTACTCTCTTTGTATTTGAAAGGCGGAGAGGGGGGGGGGGGTTTGAGAAACTCATGAACAAGAAGTTAGTGTAGAAAATTTCTGGTGAGGTACATCTGTGGGTATGTCTAATACAATATTTCACACTTGGAGCGGACATGGAGAAAAATATTTCAATCGGTATCTCATATACTCTGACAGAAATGATTACTTATTTTCTCATTCTCATGGAAATTCCCTATTATTTTATAAGGTATATACCTAAACAAATAAAATAAATGCAGAAAAGTGACGTGAAGATTAATTTTTTACCAACCTTATCAATTAATTTGGGATGCAACTAAGAGCTTTCTTCCCTCACTATACATAGAATCAGTATCTAAATCTGGATAGGAAAATATAACAAAAACACCCTACGAAACATTATTTGCCAATCTATACAAACGAAAATTTCGCAAACTTCTTGAATCCCTGATCTCAGCTTAGATTAATCAAAATCATGTGTCGTGAAATGCTTGTAATGCATTATGTATTATTTGGTGCGAGTGGTGTTAATGCAGCATTTAAATTGAAGTTTGTCCCACTTTAAAGCATTATAAATATTATTATATCATTATTGTCAATCACAAGAATAGATTATCTCATAATACTGAAAAAAATATTAGACGTAAAAAATAAATAAAATATGTAAGAAAAATATTTAATTATATGCTTATTTTTATTAAAAATAAAATGTAAATATAGATATTTACGGTATCGAGTCTTACATCTATACTAAACATTTTTTACTCGGGTCACATACGTCTGTTGAATACGTTATATGAGTAGTAACATGGTAATCTACCGTAATAATTACAATGATATGGAGGAATACTATTAGAGAAAAATCAGGATTATAATTATTAAACCCAGAAAAAGTCGATATGTCGTATGTTATCCGTGAGCTAAAAGTTGAATTAAGTTGATTTAAATTTATTTGATTATTATGGTACATCTTGTATTCGGCCAATAATTACGACGATATCGTTAGACTAAATTATGTTATTAGAATCTTTCTGTCAAATTAGAAAAAAATATTATTTTTAAAAATAAAAATATATTGTTAAGAGGCAAGGAAGACAAGATCCGACAAAATTTACTCAAATACATAATACTACTCATTTGAACTTCCTCACGTCCACGCTATAACATTCACACATAACCAAATGATGCGGTTGATTTATTTGGTACACATACGTCCCAAAATTGACCGATTACAATGTTATTGCTTTTGCAACGTAGATTAATAAAATGTAAAATTTCAAACTTTTAAAAAAATGGAAGTAAACCAAGCAAGCTCGGGCAAAATATACTTGAAGTACGTAAAAAAATAGTTTTCGTTTGAAATCACTCTTGTGTACGTGATATGTGTGGTGGTAGTGTTAATAAACATTGACTTACACTATAAACGCTCTTACCAATGGCACTTGCATTGGCAGGCTGATTCTACACTTTAGAAGAACAAACCATTCATGATGACGAATCCTCAAAATTATCTAGGTCATACAATTTTACATTATCCAGATTAACAGAATTCTCATTTTTGCTTCGTATTAGCCGGAAGAAGTCGAGTTTTCAAACCATTTAAAGTGATGATGTCTATTAGAAATGTCATTTGATGATTTCATAAACCCTCAAGTGAAGAGTTTCAAAATTTATTCAGGATATTTTCCATCATGATGAGATATTTCGAATTTCTTATGACCCAAGAAATAGACCCATCCAAGGCATTGTATATGGATATCAAAATTCGAACTTTCGAAAAAGCTCTGGTGGTACGGAGGGTAAAGCTGAACATTTGCAATGCTTTTTTTTTAGATAATTTTAATGAGATTAATAAGCGCGAGTTTTCTCTCATATTATACATCAAGATCTTGAAATGGTGAAATTCTCAAAGAGAATTGATATTTAAAGTTCTACATTAAAAAAGCTTAATATGCGTAGTCAGATAAAAAAGAATCTTTAGTAACGATTCATAAAAAAACAATATCGCAAATCAATTGAATTTTTTCGAGTCTTGAAGATTTCCAAAATATTCTTGTTTTACATAGAGTAACAAATTTTACACCTCAATTTGATGCGCACAAATTCCAGAAGCAATGCACCTGCTCGCTATTACACCTGCTTAATGCCAGATCTGCTTGGTTAACCAAAGCAATAACCAATTTTATATATATACATATACAGATTATTCTCACTTGTAAGAAGTGAAACCTCTGGGTAACAAGCTTTTGTATGCACCTTAAGTGTACAAGATAACACGTTAATTGATTTTTTTGTTTTGTTTGTGACTGTAAATAAAATGAAACACAAAAAAACATGTATGACTGTAGTAACAATTGAATTATTAAAATAGTTTAAAGCTAGTTTAGATAATCTGTCTAGTTGCTGTTTTAAGAATACTATATGATAAGTAGTATTTTTAAAAATTACGACTTTAGTCATATCTAACCGTAAATATGTAGTTTAACTTGAGTGTTAAATGTTCCTAATTAAAACATGCTTTGAATCGTTCTCGACAGTCTGTTCTCAAACGTCTATTAAAATAATCACTAATAAAACGATTTTTCGGGTCATTGACGTCTTTAATGCACTGTTTTAAATGCATGAGCTGACGCATTTCTAGAAGATGTAAGAAGAGTTGTATAATCCCGATCGACTTTAATGTTTACGTTAATTTTCATTGACAGACAGTTACAGAAACACGCGTTATCTATTTAACTTCATCTCGCGTAGTACCTTCATTTTTTATTTCTTCATAATATACAATCACAGCTGAAGAATATTCTGTCATTTAATAAAATAATAATTTTAGCAACCGCTGTGATGTAGTGCAGTGGTCGTCAACCAGTGAAAAGTGAGGACTTTTTATAGGAATAGTTGACTCGCTAATGTCATTAAATTCAGAATGTATAAATTTATTCATTTAACGAAATTCAGTAATAAATTTTTCATACTAAAATTGGATTGCATTTGAGGTATTATTAATCAGTTTAAGTCATCACTGGTTTTTCAACAATGAAATGTTGTATCACAACTACGATTTGAAATTTTGAATTGACCAATTGAAAATATTTTAAGTAATACATTTTTTAATTTTTATTCTGTATACAATAACGCATTTTTTGTATAATTTCTACAATATAATTATTTATCAGGGATTGTTTCACTCAACGCGAAATCAATTGACAATATCTTGGAATACTGTGGAAATAGCACTTAAAATATGTTTTTATCATTTAAAATATCATGCCTTTCCATCTCTTGACAGTTGTCACCTTAAAAGTGGTTCAACATTGAAAATCATAGTCGATTTTTTTATATTTTACATGTAAACTCAACCTTGTTTGCAATATCAATTATCATACCAATTTATTTGATTTCATTTATTACGTTTTATTAACATTTCATTAAGAAAAGTTTTTATGGCCGATTTTTCAAATACAATATATACATATATAATATAACTTAAAACTTTATAAAAAATATTGTTTGTAAGCCGATTATTATAAAATATTAGAAACGTTTGCGATACCTGGTATTGTTACTTATGCTAAAGAGGCGGTCGACAACACTTTCACTAATACTAATATTATTAAAAAATTATCATTAGAAATAACATTCTATTATAATTTCATAAAAAAAAATTACACTATTAAAATTTTTCAAAATTCGCTTGATCCAAAAAATGCAATGAGCCATAAATGACCAAGTAAATGAACTCTGCACTATATGTATTTTTTTATTGCACGGTTTACAGCTCGATTCCTTTACTCGGCGCAATTTTACTTCGCGCATAGATCGATGAAGCTTTTAAAAAATCATTTCAGTTTTAAAGAGTGTATTGCCATAACTGAAAATATGCATTAATCTTCAAGGCGAAAAAGTCTAAAATATTTTAGTTTACTTTTATTGCAGACATCTGTATTGTTTATCTATATTAAATTATTTCCTTGTAACCCAAATCCCAAACCAATAGGAGTCATTTTTATTTATTTTACAAATATTTACGTTCATACCCATGAATCTCAAACTGTCTCTATTTTCCCCTAAATTTTATATATCATTATATAATTAGGTACTTTTAGGCTTTATAATTTTTTTAGTCGCTGTAATCGAGTTGGGTTTTTGTTATAACTTGTTGAACAAACGAAAGCTCGATTTTTTTAATAAACATTATCGTACTTTGCTTGATTAATTTTTGATATTTAATCAAAAGATATGAATATTTTAATTAACTGAATGTCTTTTCATGGCCCATATAATTTCTGTCAATTCAGCAAAAACTTTTGAGAAACTCAAGAGTTTTGGTATTCTATTTGTAGGATTACTTGTGTTTGGTTTCTTTCAGATCTGAATTTTGATTTTCATAAAAATATCATAAGATTTATTTTAATAGTTTGTTCTAATCCCACTTGTTCCATGTTTAAAACGTATTTAAATAAATTTAATTTGGCAACTTTTGAATTTACATATTAATATAAACATCTAAATATTTTTTAGTGTTGCGCAACCGTAGTCAGTTTATTTTTTTAAATTAATGGCATGATAACAATTTTTTACACATTAAACGTACAAAGAGTTTGGCTTAAAATTATTTTTAACAATATTTATGCTTTAATTAAATTTTGTGCCATCGTCAATTGGTATCATGTCCAAATTATGTAAATATTAATTAAAAGTTGAAAGCCATTGGTACAGGACATTTTGGTCTATATATTTTGACTGTGTACATGATTTACGAAAGGTGAGTGCGTCAATTCAAAGAAAAACTGAATATATTCATCAGTTTTTAAAAGAATGTATAAAAATGTCCGTTTTAGATTATGATTAATGATTTATTATAAGTAATGGAACGAATGAAGACCATGAAGTGAAAGTCATACATTTTGGATCTGGAGTTAACTGTCCGGAAATTTCATAAACAGCTAACTTATAACTTACTTACTTACTTAAAAAAGACAAAAATTTCTCATTGAAAAACTAGCTATGTTATATCATCTGGCTTCTCACAACCGGCTATTGTGAAATTGCACATTTATATTGTATATAAATTTATTTATATGAAAAAAAATCTAGTAATATTGTAGACTACATGTCTAGGATACATGTCTAGGATAGTTCAGTTGATAATGCTCGCGATGAGCGAAATCGGTCCTGATAAAAATATATATTGTTGAAATAGGTACTAGAAATGTGATTTTATTATTTAAAATATGCTTAGGATCTCAGGAGGGTTGCCAAGTCCTAATAATACTGCCAACGTAGAAAAGTTGCCAAACACCAAAATTTATTTTTCTTGATAATCAATAAAAGACATCAAAAATATTATACATCTGCGCTCGAATTTGAATGTCAAGGTAAAATTAAGTCGGAATCGATAGAATTGAAACCACACTACAACCCCAGTTGAATAATAATGTTTATTTTTTGTTTCGATGATAGACGGTGATTTATTTTCCGTTGTGTCACTACTACAACCTTTCGTGAGTTGTCGTCGCGAGTTGTGATGCGATAAGATGTAATGTTATGGGTCTGACCCCAACACATGTTTTCCTCGAACTGCATCATGCTGGCACAGCTTTTTGAAGCTTTCGCGCGGAACGCCTTACTTTGGGAAAGAACGAAAAAGGGATACTTTAAAAAATTTAAAATCCAAAAGAAATAAAAAAAAAAAATATTATCTTTTGAAAGGAAACCAACTGTTAAAAGCTATACATTACTACAATATAATTAAAATACTATATTTTTTACGATATTAAATTGTTTGTGTCGTGTATTTCCAATTGAGAAAAATAGTGTTATAGACATTAATAGACCATAGTTTCTTAACCTTTTTACATCCACGGATTACCAAAAAGTCCTGAAATGTTTTGCGGACCATCAACATTGGAATAAAATACAAATATTTATGTAATTGTTTTTTTATTCAATATTTAAACTCTGTAACGCCGTATGCTAATATAATAATAATATAAGTAAATTAAAACAAACAGTAATAAAAAAACATGACTTAAAATCCATAAAATGCAGCATTAAATTCGATTGTTTCGGCCATCCAAAAAATTTCGCGGACCATCCAAAAATTATCAGGACCCCCGGATGAGAAGTAATTTTAGTAAAGTTTTAATTTTTGATTTTGTTTGATATGTAATCCCACAGTAAATTGTAGCCCACCAATATAAAATAAGTAGGTAATAGCATCAAATTACCAAATTTCATTTTATTAATTATAGTTGATTATCGTAAAAAAAAATATTCAATATTCATTTTAATATTTATTTACATTCATTTCGTACTTGCCGTTCGTAATCTATGATACAGTTTTATTTCCAAATATTTCATTTTCTTTTCACAAACATGCTGCTCTCAACTCAGCTGCATTTAATTTATTTATTTAAATTAAACGTACCTCCCTTTTTTAAATGTGGTATTCAACACAACGCGCGTTCCAGGAAAGCTTTCAAAAGCTCATTGAGTCTGACTATGTAGGTCAATCCAGTTGTGAATATAAAAGTATTAAAAAAATAATAATCGGATTAGCACTGTACTACCCCATAAAGAAATAAGTTCGAATAAAGCCTATTTAAATGTATTATAGATATGTCTACCTCCGCCTACGATACCTCTTTCAGTTAATATAAGATCAAAAAGAGAGTTCACATATTTTTAATAATAAGTTAATACCTAAGTTGGATTCTAAGCTTATTACTGTGGAGCCCGATATAATTTAATTAATATTATACAATAACGTACTAAAATACACTTAAAATAATACTTTGTCACTAACGAAAAAACGACCCAGTATTTCTTCAACAAATCAGTAGAATGGAACTTATAGTTAACTGATCGATTTCTTGTTCTTGGGATCAAATGAATGTAAGGAAATTTAAGACAAAATAAACGATAGAACTTATTACTTGATAGAACTTGCTTGGTTGACTTTCTTGCTATCCTTAATATTTGTTTTAATGTTTATTTCTTGAATTTCTAATATTAAATGTTCAAATATTTTGACGTTTCAAAAGCAATGAACTTGTATTTTGTGATTTTTGTAACGTGTATATATAAATAAATCAATTAAAAGTCAGTGAAAAATGGCAATGTATTTTTTAGTTCTACAAAAATTATAAGGTATATAATTGATAGCTATATCGGCTTACGACCTCATCAGAACATAGTTACATATTAATTATATAATTTTTTTACAACTAAAATACATTACTATTTTTTTACGTGTTAACATCTTTGAATATCGATTAAAAATCATTTTAAGAGACTGTCCACAATGTAACCGAAACAGACTCTTATCACTCTTCAATATACCTTGGGTATTCATTATTACATTATTATTAAGCACTGTTTATTTTAAGTATTTTTTGATGTGTTCAGTTTATTGTTTTACTTACAACTGAAAGATTTTTTTTATAAATAAATCAAATAATTGCAACTTAAAATTTTAAGGTGCCGTTGCCACGACTGGTAATGAGGTTAATGCAACCATTTGGTTGGTGTATTTGAAGAAATGCACATACTGTATTGTGAACGCACTGTTCAATATTATGAATTACTACGGTAAAATCGCTTGGTGCTGTGCCAAGATTTGATACCATTTCGCTAAGGGCTATTAAGAGTTCTTACCTTTATTTAGAAAATACAACGTATTAACCGTCTTTAAACGTTATAGTTATGATCTCAAAAATCTTTGATTCGCATTTATTTATTTACGAAACTGTCAATCGCATAATAATATTTGCGGAGCTTGTTTGAGACTTGTTTGTAAATTAAGTTATCAAAGTCTTGATATACCTTTTATGTCAATGCATAAAAAAAAATATAAAAATAAGTTGATAAACAAGTTCTCTTTTTTGTTATTGTTTGTGTGATTTATTGCGATACCAGGAAGGTGAATGGTTCGTCGACTACACTTACAGATAAAAATATATTATTCGTCTTTGGCTGCAACGTTTGTCATAGGTATAGGCATATGGTTGATTTTAAATGTATGAATGCAAAAAAAATATAGTTCCCAGCTAATACAACCCTTCTTATTGGGAGATTTTATAATATTTAAGCGACATGTAGCAGAGACATCTATTAATGAAAAACATTCACAAAATTTTGTAGCTTCAAATGTATTTAAATATATGGTACTATTTTTCAAAATTATAATTTTTACTATGTTTTGTAAAAAACGGGATTTAACGGCAAAATTCAGAGCGACATAAATTTGCAAATTTCGGAACCCTTAAACTACCAAATGAATATTATTAAAAAATGATTTCGTCAGACATTTATCTTTTTGTAAATATGTTCTTTAAAATAACTTTTTGGATAATTAAGCTTTTTAGTCTAAAAAATCATACTCATTGTTATGTTTAATTAATAATTAACCGAATTACAACGTAAGGAAACGTTTATTTTTCTAAAGGGGATGGACTTGATTTTTACTGAGCCCAAATGAATATTCCTTACCAACTATTGTATTTACAAATAAATATCTACTCTGTATTGTAATAGAAAACACATGTGTATAAATTTCGTGTCTGTCAGAAGAACTCCACTTAAACGGTGCACAGTATCGAAATGAAATTCACACAACTCATTCTGACTGTCATTTGTAAATTAACTGTGTTATTTTTAACATTCAACTGTTATAATTACTAACAGTAATGTGTTACTAGAGTAACTTTTAACATTATCATTAATTTGTGGACTTTGTAAGGGCTTTACATCAAGTAGGGTTTCGGGATTTTCTTCAATTTCATTTTAACTGTGTTTAAGATAGTTCCACAATAACACCAATGCCTAAATTTGAGTGCGTTTTATATTTTGCGATGCTAGGTAATAAATAATTTTAAATATATATTAATACAAAGTCTTAAAATGTTTTTATTTATAGTAATGCTCAGGAGTTTTTCGTATTTTCTAGTAATGGTTCGATAATTAATGCGATAGGTTATCGTAATATCATATAAACAATTTTGATTTAATATTTATTATTAGTATCTTATATTTAGGAATCATATTAAGTCGTAAACTAACTATATAATTGTTTTTAGTTGATTCGACGGAAATCACTTCGATATTAAAAGCAGGCTTAAAATGAATGTATGAAAAGTAAAAGCAACAATGATTAAAATACGAATCACTATTATTTTTGGATAAAATAAATATTTTATTATATAATTTGTTATATTTAATCAATTTTGCAGTCAATAATTGAAAACAAATTCACTTTTCACGAACTTTTAAAGCTAGATTCTTCCTATGAGAAAAATGTTTGTAAGGCTCAAATTTAATTTACCATTACTTTAGACAATATCCGTACTTAATCACTTAGACGTTAATGACGTGCAGGTATGCAAACGTTACCAGGAAGATATGAATATATGTGGCTTTTTTTAATTTATATATATAGTATACTATATTCAAATGAAACTCTTCCCACATAAATCACATTTGAGTTGAACAGCTGTTAATAGACTAAAACAATACTATTATTATGTTTTTTGTGATAGTCTTCAAAGCTTTATAATATACAAAAAATGCTTTACGATACATTTAAGAGAGTGAAAAATCATAAATTCTGTTTTTTTTTTTTAGTAATTGATTAAACATTTTTTTGTATTTTTGTTTGGCAGCGCAGAAAAA
Organism: Himalopsyche japonica; assembly: GCA_028555115.1. Taxonomy (NCBI): domain Eukaryota; kingdom Metazoa; phylum Arthropoda; class Insecta; order Trichoptera; family Rhyacophilidae; genus Himalopsyche; species Himalopsyche japonica. Next base: position 4,742 of record JAHFWJ010000734.1, on the reverse strand, counting down.
ATAAAAAAGGTCAATTAAATAAATGATTTTCCATGTGTTTATACAAAAATGAAATGAGGGTTGAAATGGTGGAATCCAAATGTTTAGCGTTGTACACACATTTCTTAAAAAAAAAAATTAAATTCATCAAAACTTCTTTCACAATAAAGTGATTATTTAAATATACATTAAAATACACGCAGCGTCAAAATTCATCGATTGGGAAACTTATCAGTCACTCATATTATAACTTACGAAATAATTTATAAGCATACATATGACAGAGTTATGAAATTTTATCAAACTGAGAACAATATCCAGGATCTTTTAGTGCCCTTGAGCATCGTTAATACAGAATGTCACTCGACAGAATATTATTTCACGGATGATATCTACAAGAGTTGGATGGGGCTGTCTGGGCGAAGAAGTTTCTTTTAATTCTTGGAACTTGAAACATTTACAATAAAACATTCACTTTTAAGGTGTTAACTGTCACTTCTTGATGGAAAGGCATGATATTTTAAATAATAAAAACACATTTTTTTAGTACTTATTTCCACAATATATTTTTTGATCAGGACCGGTTTCGCTCATCGCGAGCATTGATATCATTGGCATCAGTTGATAATGCTCGCGATGAGCGAAACCGGTTCTGATCAAAAAATATATTGTGGAAATAAGTACTAAAAAAATGTGTTTTTATTATTTAAAATAAAACATTCTCTGATGAAAAATGTCATCTTAACAAAATATTACAAATTTACTTGAAGTTGCTTTCACAATCATTAAAGTCCGTACGGAATTCTACAATAATAATATCGATGTAATGTTTACTCGCATTTTTTACGATATACCACCAGTTCCTGTACACTCATTGACAGAAATAGAATCGGGGAAGAATGAATTTAGTAGCAGGGCGCACTATCTGGAATAAGAGCGCAACAGCACGTATTCAGAGTCCAGAATATGAAATGCAACATGCGTTTATAGCCTCTTTTATAAGAACTGAATGATGACTTTGTGAAAATATGATATCGGAAAAGTTTTTGTTTTTCTTGAATTTTATATAAATACATATATTTTTATCTTAATTTAGGATATTCATTGCCAAATAAAACCATGGCGAATGTCTATAAAGTTTTTCAGTGTTTTATATTCTACCTGGATTAAAATTTTCTCTAATTAGTTCTAGAATAATCTTTACATTAAACTCAATATAATCATAAACGTAAACACTAGGCGTAGCTTCATTTATAACTATTTGAATAACATATAAAAAGAGTAATGGTCCATTTTCTCTTTATAATTAACCCTCAGACTGCTAATGTCTCAACTGTTGAGACGGCTAATTTTTCTGTGTTAATGGTTAATTTTCAACAATAATATAATGAATTAACAGTAGTTAAAAGCTTCTTGTACTCGCTAATTTTTGAGTTAATGCATTGCTTGATTTATCCTGACAGTCTCAATAAGATTATTTCAAACCAATATTATTCAATAAATTTTTGAGGTTTAAGTGTTGGAATGGTGAGTTAGTGAAAAATCTTCACAGCCAATTTTAATAAATTCACAAGTTTGAACGATTTCACGTTTTAAAATAGAATCAGATATGCATATAAAAAATCAATCAGAGTCCATATATCTTATATTAGAAACTATCACAGAATCTTTTATTCGAAATCAATATAAGTATTATTACGTGAATAACTGTTAATTAATCAATTGTTTGTCATCAAAAATACATCATGATACGTAAGCTTGTCTACAATACATTTCACAGATGCGATTCGATGCACTTCTATAATTATGCGTTTTCCGAGAAATGCGTTTTATTTAGTATGTTCTACGTAAAAACATCGATTTTAACTCTTAATTTGCAGGCCACAAAGCGTGAATCACACTTCCACTCCACATATTTTAAGATAAATAAATGTGGAGAAAATATATTTTTAAAGTTAAGTGTGGATTTTTTCTATAAACAATTTACTAATAGTACACTGAATTTTATATATAATTATTATTATGCATATAACTATTTCTAATTTAAGCATACAAATATATACGATTGAATCAAAATCCACATTGAAACGATAAACATGTATCATGATTTACATTATTGCCAACAAAATTTGAATCATTCTAAATTAACAAATATTTTTTTTAAGTTAAAATAATATGAAGGGAATTTTCGATTCTCAATAAAATATTCCATAGCTTCACTCGAAAAACTACTATCTTTTCTCCGGACAATTAATTAATAATAATTAATACTGACCAAATTCAAGTCATTGGTAAACGTCAAACTTTAAAGGATTTATCATTGCAATAATATGTGGTAGAAATAAACGGCAAGTTAATTATTTTAATTAAGTTCGGTATTGTGATAACCAGGTTTAATGAAACTTTTTATAAAATAAATCGATTGTCTATACTAAGTTCCTTAAAAAGTTTAGGTTTATAATACAAGTAAACATTGATTTATTAAATTAATATACATTATATGTATTAATATTGTATGATTTCCTGTTAATTGTTTTCTTAGTTCTTGAACCCATGGTTTTCTATACCTGCTACTTTTAACTCACAATTTTCTATAAATAGACATGCATGGAAATTTTATTCTATTAATTGAATGCTTGCGATGAGCGAAAACGGTCCTGATCATAAAATATATTGTGGAAATAAGTTGTAGAAGAATGTATTTTTATTATTTAAAATATCATGCCTTTCCATCAAGAAGTGACAGTTAACAAATTAAAAGTCACTTTGAATGCGTTTATCGTCAATTCTTGGCGATTATTTTTAATTAAGCACTCTTGTTAGTTCAATCATGTTACGTGATAAAAAAATGGTTTAATTTAATTGATCTGAAATATTATGGTTTCATAAACATTTTTCAGTATCCATTCATTGATTATTTCTTTTTTTATATATGCTTTCTAATGTGGCATAAATAATACAAATATATCTCACCTGCAAAGACGTTGGTAGGAAATGTATATAGCAATGTGTTTACTTTTACAAATATTTTAAAAGTTATTATATTGCAAAGCTAAGAATATATTCGACATAATTAAAATGAAATTATATTCAAGATTGTCATGATTTCCATGTTTTGTTCTGTTTTATTGACGTTGTACCGCAGATCACAAAATATAGTCAAAATGTCAAAAAACGGTGCAATTTACGCTGACATTGAAATTCGTTAGCGGCCTTGTATCGTTTGATCCAATTTACTTACCTAGCACTTAAACTATAACATACTAATCCTGAATTACTGCACACATTTTGCAACAGGATAGCACGAATGTCATTCAATGGACGCCTGAAATGCTTTCGTGTGTTCCATCAATTCTGTATGCGGCTTAAAACAAGTCCTCGACCACGCTTTTGTGAGTCTTATTTTAGATTTCTCTATAACAAACTCACAAAATAACACCGTATAAACACTTGTACAGAATTTCCCCTTATAATGGTCTCTGTGCTTAACGGTCCGATTGATTAAGCGCTATTTTAAGCTGTATGAACGCTCCTATAGAAAGTTTAATATAACATAACTTTAAGCAATCTCCGGAATAACGTTACATGTGATCGTATTAAAGCAAAAACCGATGTATCGACTTAACATTTTTTCATGTCGAAATCTGTATATTTATCAATATCTTAATTTTTCACAGTATGGTACATTATTTTTGGTTAACTGTGATTTAATAATGATTTTCATTTCTCAGTAAATTTCTCATTATAACAAATGTGAGTGACAGAAAATTAGACGAATTTATTGTTTTTTTTTTTTTTTTGATTATGGAATCTGTTTTTTTTGTTTTCTTTTGCAAAGTTTAGTAAAATATATATCATTAAATATTATGCGAAATAAATATATGTGCTTATGTATTTTTTCTGTTAGATTTTATCATAATTAAATAAAATTCTCAAATAAACACGGCAATTCAAAAAAAAAATACTCCTACTCATAAAATAAAATAAAAACATGTGTTCACATTTTTTATTTATTTTTTCAAATGCAATGCTGACAGCTTCAATAACTTTCTTTTAAAAAGGATGAATATTTTTTTCGTATTAACTAAAATCTGGGCCGTAAGAAGAGCAATTAGATAAGATTTGGTTTTGATATAGCTTTACTGTTGTATTCTAACTCTCTTAAAAAAAAGAGAGAATGAGAATTTGAATTTCAAACAGTTTATTATAACCCGTTATTGAAAATCCAAATAGTGCTATATTTCAATTCATATTTACTCTCACACTAAGCGAAACCCAGCAGCTACTTAAAGTTAATTTAAAACTATCATTTAGTAATTTTGAAGGGGTTAGTTAAGTGTGAAATTTTATTTCGAATGCGAGCAGATGTGGGAAAATAAAATAAATGTTAAAAATCAAAAGGTAGATTAATAAACATTCACCGCTTGCTTGTAAGCTATTAGACCAATGCACTTTCGTATTAATCACTCAGCGTAAGGATTTGATCTTTCTTAACGGTAATTAACGTCAAAAATAATGCATACACCTTCCGAGCATATTAGAACGTATGTTCTTCTTTCGTCGTATTTGAACAAGAAAAATTAAGCCCCATATATAAGTTCTTCAGAATAACAAAAGATCAACTCAATTTTTTAAAAGTATTGTTATTAATTAACTTATTAGTTATCTTCATCGTAAATTTCCTAATTAGTCACAACTTTTAGTTACAAATATTTTTTATTGTAAGCAGATTAAGATTTTTATTGATCCGAAATCTTTATAAG